>VDFB02000013.1:183405230-183615484 GCA_007258455.2 Sequoia sempervirens
GCATCATAAACATATATAAATATATATTTTCATATATATATATATCACACACACACACACACACACACCATGTCAATCAAGTATGTATACATTCAATATATATAAATGAATACAAACAAGTGAACATTCATTCACATAATAATAATAACCATATTGATTATATACTTATACGTCTGTATGAAAATTTACATTTGTCTATCAACGTATGTATCGATACATATATACATATGGATATATGTATATATCTCGTACATATATATAGATATACACATTTGATTGCACAATTAAACACATACACAATTACCATTGTGTCGATAGGGAATAGACGTGGTGTATAAATACATATACACATTCATGTCATATTGTCCATTCGATAGCTCCATGCTCATAAGCAACCCATTCATAAGTGTGCATAGGTACGTCTATCTATGTACCCTATGTATGTGTTTCTTCATGCGTATAGTCTATCGTTGACATGCATGTGTATACATATACATACATCCCACGTGTGTTCACCTCATCAATACAAGCATAGTAATATAAGGAAGAACTCATAAGCTCTAAACATATAAACATCATCCAAGAATGCACCCAACAGTAATCAAGCCCCTTACTAATGAAAACACACATACTAGGGATGACTTACCAAATCCCAACATAACAACTTGACTCAACCATTCTACCGTGAGTGTGTGTGTAAGCTCAAATAGGTTACATTACTGGTTATCTGACCAAGATCTTCTCCTGAGTGATACTTCCCCTCACACCTGGAGGATTGAACATATAGCTGTATCAAACTAGCACATTCCCACGGTAGTCAGCTGTTCATCAAAATATGCATTACACATAATATTTCTCCATAGTTAGAATATCTAATTCAATAACTATCCATTTCACATATATGCATTTCTTCACATATCACTAAATGAAATAACATTCATATGTAATTCATTGATAACAAAGTGCAAGCACAAATTATTCTCATTTAGAATTTAAATTACATACATTTACCCTACCTAGTAATAGTAAATAGACAATTGGGGTGTAACAAAATTTACCTCATTGCAAGCCATGCTACGAGTCCTTGGTCCTGAAGTTGAAGTGTCTAAGACTCTATCTAGCTTTGCATCAAGAATAGTACTGGTATACCACTTGGGCATAGGTTGTGTGACAGTTGTGGGTGTTGAGTCAGATTGATTATCAACATTGTCATTGTTTTTCTCATCCAAGTTGAATCTAGGAGTGATATTTGGAGTAGGTGGTGATGTAGAAGGTGAATTTAACTATCTTCTAATCAAAATGACATCTTTGCTAATGTATGTCTTCTTTGTGGTAGGATCCATGAGTCAATAGGCCTTTAACTCATTACTATAGCCAAAAGAATACATTTCATGGATTTTTCATCAAGCTTCTTTCTTTGTTGTTTAGGAATGTGCACGTATGTTGTGCAACCAAATACACAAAGATGAGATATAGATGGCTTAATTCCCATCCAAACTTCCTCTAGTGTGATGCCATCACGTTCTTTCCAATTGGTGTGTGATTCAAAAGATAAATCGTTGTATGCACAACTTCAACTCAATATGCATGTCCCAAATGAGAATCCTTAAACATGCTATGTACCATTTCCATGATGTGGTTACTCCGTTCAACAACTCCATTTTGTTGAGGTGTGTAAACTACAATCAGCTGACAATGAAATCCATTTTCCTTCAAGTAGGTGGAGAATTCTATGTTGGTGTATTCCCCCCCTCGATATGAATGGAGGACATGGATATGGTGATTTGTTTCTTTTTCCAAAAGAGTGAAAATCTTTTGAAGTAGGAAAATGCTTCATCTTCAGTTTGTAAGCAATTTACCCACATTTTTCTTATGTGATCAACAAAAAGCTGGAAGTACTTGAAACCATTGTGATTAGGTGCCATGGGGTTCACATAGATCAGTATGCACTAGTTGTAAAAGTTGGCTTGCACGATGCTCACTAGGATAGAAGGGTGTTCGATGTTGTTTTCTAATGAGACAACTAGAAAAAAATGACACTCAACTTCTCAAGCGAGGGAAGCCCTTTGACCATTATGAAGAGTAAGCAAATAGTTCGTGCTCAAGTGACCAAATTGGTGATGCCATAACAGAGCAAGATCATTATTCTTAGTCATTAAGGTTTGATCGTTGTCAACAATATCAAGCCTAAACATTTTACCAATTTCAAAAACACTTGCAACAATCTTTGAACTTTTAGATTTATCATGGATGAGACATACCTTTTTATCCAACTCATTCCTCAAGTTGTGGTCAAGAAATTGATTGACAAATATAATATTTTTGGTAAGTCCCGACACATATAAGGTTTTAATGAGCCTACAATAATGTATGCCAAATTGCAAGGAGATTTCACCAATACCTTGGATGTCATAGGTTGTGTCATCTCCAAGAAAACTTTACCATGATGGGGTTTTAATGTGAGAAACCACTCTTTTTGTCCAATCATGTGCTTTGTAACACTTGAGTTCACATACCAAATGGAATTTGATTGTGAACTATCTTCTAAAGTGTGGACATAAAACAAATACTACTCTCCTTGAGAGTTATCTTCAACAACTTTGCCATGTTGTGGTTGTTCTTTCAATCTCATCCCATTGTGTATTGCCATTTTGAAATGGCTCCTTTTGATGCACTTTATTGTTGGATGATTGTTTGGCTAAGAAATTGTACCAACAATTTCATACATCATGTCCAATCCTTTCATAAATTGGGCACTTCTTTTGAGATTGAGATGAATTGCCAAATTTGGGAGGTCCACCAAATTGCTTCTTAGGCTTCTTGCCTTTATGGTCTATGGTCATTGGATGATCCTCACCATGTTCCTGGCTTAGAGATTCTTCCTTTTGGAGTAGATTCACTATCTTTTGAAAAAATAGGTGTGTTTTGTGACATTCAAAGTTGTCACAAACACTTATATTTGGAAGGTAGTGCTTGTAGAATGATAGGCACCAAGATAGCACCCTCAATTGTTTCACCCAATGCTTGTAGTGAAGCTCTCAACTCAACAATTCTTTTAAGAAAGGGTTCTAACTATTCTCCATTCATTTTCAGGATATGTAGTTGACTTTGCAAGTTCAAGATTTGATTCTAATTCTTCGCCTCAATACATTATCCTAAGCTTTTCCCACGTGTCTTTGGATGTGGATGAGTTTCAGATAAAGGGTTGAACCTCATTAGACACATTGAACACAACCAATTTGGCTTTCTTGTCAGCTTGATCAAATTTCCTTTGCTCATCAACATCACTCATATCGCATATTCATGTCACTAACCACATGTCAACTTCTTCAAACTCAAGTTATGTTATGAGTTTGGTTATCCAAGTGGAATAATTATTCCTGTGTAGCAATTAAGAATCATGTAGAAACTTTGTAGAACTGTTTGTCATTTTGTCAGCAAATTAAATGCAATTCCAACCTATTTCTCATCACTCAAATCAACGTTATGCCGCAAAGGGTAGGATACTTTAGGAACAAAATTAACATCTTAAAAAGGAGTTGAGAGCCATACAAATTGTCTTCATAGTATAGTAACATGTTCAAACTATCAAAAAATGTAGCACCTAGACATAAGAAGGCATGCTTTTATATTTTTTATGTAAAAAATAATTTGTGCTTAGCTAAGAGAACCACCCCATCGAAAATAAAAAATTACAATCAACAAAGTCATCACAAAAGTAATGTCTAGTGACAAACTTAACACCAGTAGCTTCTCATGAGCAATAGATGGGTAAAATAGGACAAACAATAGAGAAAGCAATGTAAAGTTAATAATGTGAAACCAAATTCACATCATCTAAGAGAGGGCCACACAATGGATTGAAGTCATCACTCATATGACAAAATGTGTTGAACACTATGTTAGTTCTTGCAAAAAATGCTTTGAAGACGAGTTGAACCTATTTTAAGCCTTCGATGCCCTTAGATTCATATGACACTTTCACAGTCTCCTTTGCTACAGAAACCTCAACAATCATAGACCCATTGCAAGCATTGTTCTTATTTGCCACAATAAAATTTAGCGTATAAGCCTTCCCCATAGTTGTTCTCACAATTTGGGAAAGGGTGCTCTCTTTGCTAGTTAGGAAGTCCATTGCTTTTTTTTGCCCTAAGGCATTGCGTAGCACAAAGCATCAATATGTTTAATAGATTTGAGAGAGTTTATGATCCACCTGGGTAGAGGAGAGCTACAATCATTTACATTGGGTGACATAACAACGCCATAGGTGTTGTTTTGGAAAACCATAGGCCCCTCTTGAAATATGTATGGCATTGGCGTCAACCAGAGGCCTATAAGTAGGACCCTCTTGCATGCATGTATCGTGCAGTATGATGGAGAATTAAAGCTTCCAAGCAGTCCTTTCAGCTTCTCGAACAACTTCTAGGCCTTCAAAAAACTGCAATCTCCTTTAAACAAGGGTGCCCCATGGTGGTTGCCAACATCTTTTGGTGGATGGCATCGACTTCCTTGTGTAGCTCCTTGAAAACAACGAGTCTTGGGGATTGCGTCTCCTTAGAACTTAGGGAATGGAGTCTCCTTAGACATTGAAAAAAAATATAATGCCACAAAATCCTTTGTCTCAAGTTTCACGAAGGAATGTGGACATCAATATGTGAAATAGCATCATCTCCAGTAGTAGATCCATTAGTACCAATAGCATTACCTTCATACCTGATCTAGTTGAGGAACCAGTTGACTAAGCTATAGTTCCCTACGCATAATCGGTACAGAGTATGGATCCATATCCGTATCCAATAGATACAAGGGCCTCCCGTACGAGCACCAAAGTGGCATTTCCAGGGGCAGATCCCATGGGAGCAGAGGTATAAGCATAGTTGGGACTAGTAGACCCACTAGGATAACTATTGATATCAGTAGCAACACGGGAGGCATGGATAGATCCAGTCGAGGGACAAGTGGCATTAGTAGCTGTAAAGACCTACCTTGTTCTAAACTTTCCTCACTAGGTTTTGTACCAATTTATCAGTTATTCTTTTTAGACATTTCGTCAAACAATTACATAAACTACTACACTAAATTGGTTATATAGAATTTGCAATTTTTTGTTACCATACATTCATGAAGTGAGCTTTCCAGAGTAGAACACTTGAGAGATATTATACTTAGATTTATGTTGTAGAATTAAAACTACAATTGTTTTCCAAAGTGTCATCCCATAATTTGCAAAGCTAACATACAAATAACATATTCTAAAATTTCATGTAAACGGATGCGATCAATGATGGCTCTACAACGGTCGAGCGGGGCTCCAAATTTGAATTCTCCTGGAATCGATGATGGCAAGGACTTCAAGTTTGAAGACGATGATGCGGTGCCTTGGCTGTTGGGGTTCCTTTGGCCCGAGTGTTTGGTTTTGGGCTCCTTTAGGTGGATGTCGCTGTCTTTCTGGCAGAATTTGCAGTTTGGGTGCGTGGTGGGTTTGCCTTTGTGTGGCATGCTACTCCCCTCCTTGTGGGCGCTTCTCCTGTGGATGAGGTGGTGCATTTTTATTTGTTTGGGACTCCTCGTGTCTCCTCTGCGGGTCTTTGGTTCTAGCCGGAGAACTTTAAAGGCTCGTATGTGGGCTTTGGCATTCCTGTGCTTGATGTGCCTATTTGGGTACGTTTTTCGATGGAGTCTATCCTAGGTGGCCCTCATTTGGTGGGATTCTTGTTGTTTATCTCCCTTGATCTTGCCATTGTTGCGCGACTAGTGGTTATCATTTTCTATTTTGAGGATGTCGAGGATGGAAAAGCTAGTCCTGAGGTGGATGGCGACAAACTTTGGGGGGTACGGTGGCCTTTGGTCATTCCTTCTAGTCGATGGCTGGTTTGTTTCGCTAGTAATCCTTGTGACTGCGTGGTGGATGCAGTGGGTATTCACTAGGGAATGCCTTCCCTTGTTCTTGTCGGGTTTTCTAACGGCCTGCTACTGCATGTGGTGGCTTCGTTTTGCTGCAAAGAGGGCGGTGTCTCTGGTTTGGTTATTGTAAATGGTGAGGACAATTTGTTGGTGGTCCGATGGCTTCTTTGGCCTATGTTGTTGGTGTCGAGGCTTTGTAGGAGGAAAATGCTGCTATGCCTAGTGGGGGCTACAACGGTGTTGGTTTGGGGGTTAGCTTTTGTTGCTCCCCTCCTAGTGTGCCCTCCGCTTGTGTTGGGGTTGTGGAACTACTTTCCTCTCTTGGCTGGTGGGAGGCCTCCATGGCCTTCCATGAGTGCTTCATCCTTTTTTTGTTTGGGACTCTTGGTCTCGTCTATGTGGGTCATTGGTTCCTGCCGAAGGTGATGCCTTTGTTCTTCAAGGTTGTTGCCAGTTTAGTCATGCGGTCTAGTGGGTGTATGTTGTGGACGAACAACTTTCTGTGGACGGCCTCTCTTTGTTTGGGCATAGTGTGCTGTGGTGGATAGGTGGAGCTTGCTCCCCCATTTGGTGTGGCTTCAGAGACTTTTCTACTAAAGCTCTTGTGGGCCTCTGCCAGTTTTGGTGGTTGTGGTTCTATGCCCCTTGGTGGTCAAATGGGTTGCATTTCCTCTTGACCCAATTGTGTATGTGGTTGTTTCTCCTTTTTCATTTTCTGTTGTCAGGTTTGCTGAAGGGTGGTGTGTTTACTTTCTCTATGGGAGTGGTGGCTTTCTCCTTGATTCTACAACCTGATCCTATCGAAGTGGATTCCTCTTCTATTGAGGTGAAGATGGTTGCTGTCATTTTTTTGGGAAGCTCCCTTTTTTGGTTTTCTCTACTGCTGTCACTTTTGAGGCGGGATCTACGCCTATGGAGGCGGAGTATAGGGCTGTTGGAGATCTCTGAGTCTGGTGGAGAAAGATTTCATGTGATCATCTCCAATAGAGGGGAGCTCTTTCGTAATGAGGTGGAGTATGAGTTGGCTTCCGAGCTCGACTGGTGTTTGAAGAAGGGCTCAAAGTTGTTGTTCCTGTGTTGTAGGTTTTTTGCAGTATGTTGGATTTGTGGTTGGTTAGGCTCATTTTGGTCTATTTTGAGTGGAAAGCCTGGTGCAATCCTGCTACTCTAGGTGGTTTGTGGCCTGGCTGTTTTAGGCAGTATCTTGGGGCCCACTGTTTGTGGGTTGTTTCTTGGCTCAAAGCCTCTGTTGATTCCTTGTTTCAGGACTGGTTTTGTCCTCGTGTTTTGTACTCCTGGTGTGGTGCTAGGTTTGCGTTGTTTTATGTCTTTGACTTAGGATTGTTGTTGGTCCTAAGTGTGCTGTCTCTCCTAGTTACTGGTAACCAGGTGCTATTTGTGTTTCTATTGTGCATCTGCGGTGTCTCCGCTGTGACTCTCTTTTTGTTTTTGGGAAAATTTAGTGTCTTTTTTATTTGGACCTGATCTTTTTTGGCCCCTAAGGCTCGTTGTGTAAAAGGTACAACACCTTGTAAATGTTTCTTATCTTATCAAAAATATATTCCATAATTTCAATTGAAGTTACTCAATTGAACAAATAATAACATTGACATTCCAACTGAGCATCAAGTACATTAAAAGAATAGATATATTCTAAACTTAAATTTCTATATCTACACTCTAGCTATCAGTCCAAGACTCAACCTCCAAATTCCACATAGTTCTAGCGATATAAGACTTTGAAACATAACTTGATAGTGACCAACATCATCCGCCAACTCCCATGATTTGATTTGATGAGAATATAAACATTAGTTTCTTTTAAATAATATCTTTGATTTGTTAAAATTCCTGTTTATCTCCTTTTAATGGTTGGCACATACTCTAATCATCAAAATGAGCCACAACCGTATAATTATCAATTCCAGGACTGAATATTTTATAAGTCACGATAATTTCGAGTCTTGCAATACGTGCCACTCTAGATTAAAGTCCAATAACTACTTTAGAGATAACATGCGATGGACCTTTAGCGTTCCACGAGTCTTTATAAATAATCTCCTATGTGTACGTTACTTGCAATTTCCTTCAACTTCAAAGAAAATGCGACAGGTGATATTGATGCTTCTATACCGTGAACAGATAAATAAGATGCTCCTGTAGAATCATTCCAAGCATATAACATACATCGTTGAATTTTGATTAACGACACTTTTCATGACTTACACCAACCCAATTCTCACTTCAATCATCAATAGTTGAATTTTCCCAAAGAATTAGATACACCCAACATAAAGAAATAGAGGTGGCAAAATAGATTTGGAGTCTCACGACTTCTTATTTTGCCCGATACTTCAAAGATATTAATTATGCTAATAAATTTATAAAGCAACACCTCTTCCAGGTTCCCCTTCGATTATGCAAATTAAAGGAGTCACGACCTTATCAAATGTGGTTGTGGTGAATAATTAAGTTGTACCTAACAACCCCTTTATCTATTGCATGATACTTGGCCTCCTGTGACCCGTGACGTTGTCAAATTTTAGTCACCTTTCGATAGCATTGGCATAGATAATTTGTTCCCCTTTATTCATAGCCATGATTAATTTGAAGGTGACATTTAAACTTCCTGTTATATGCCATGGTCAATATAATCTAAAATAACTGGTAATAAAGGCAATACAATTCATTCACTTATTCTTTCATCTTTTGTGTCTTGTTAATAATAGCGGCTTCTTTGAAACTCCTCTAAATATTGAATAACCTTCCCTTTATTGCATCTAACTTAGCCTATAAGTAACTTCATTCGAAGGATATGTAAGTGAATGAGCTGTGGTGGAAAGGAGTGAGGCTTTCGAGCCTGCCTTAATTAAATTGCCTCCTTATATATCTTCAATAAGCTTGGAGTATGAATCTCAATATTCTAATATTCTCTTAAATTCATATGATTGAACATTTCAAACTACTACACATATTAAACTGTGTTTAATAAATCAACCTTTTCTCTGAAAAGCTTGGCTCCATTCAATGCATAACACCAATTCACAACTTCTAAAACAGATATCAAATATGAAAGCTAGATGAAATGTTTCAAGTTCCTAAAGAATTCAATAACATGGGAATATATACTTCTACAACAAACTTTAAAATCTTCTAATAGACTTCAACTACAAACATACAGTGAATTCCTTATTTATTGAAGAGTTTATTGAATAGCTTATGACTTTCCCACTACACCCAATATTCCACCAAAACTCCCACATTGTAATACATACTTGATAAACTAGTATTGTGCATTCATAGCTAATTACATATTCTGCAATTTAGCACCTATAGACTCCCATATTGACAATGCACAACTCCAAAATGAAGCTAATATAAAAACTAAAAGAACCAATTAAAGCTCTTGCATAATCCCTGAATTGGAATTATTAGCAATCACCCAGGGAGTGTCTCTCAACCTCGAAGATGATATTCCTTGTGAAGGATTTCGTCTTCACAAAGTTTTGGAAATTATCCAACAATACAATCTTCTTCCAAAACCATAACTAGCCTGCTTGCACAATCCTCCCACAAACTCTTATTCTTCTCCTCTCCATAACTCCTCCTACCTTCTTGAATTCTCTTCATTTCCTTTTCACTTTTAATTTAATTCCTTTTTAGAATTCTCTCTCAAAAGTAACTTTAATTTATATTCACTTTTTTCACAACTTAATTTACTTTTGCACCACTAATTAATTTAAGTTGTCTTTATATTTTGACCTTTTCCTAACTTAAAAATTAATTATTTAATTATGTCAACTCAAAATTGGGGACATTATAGTCCGCCCTTCCCAAATATTGCTTGTCCTCGAGCAATGTCAGCACAACTACCGAGCCACCTCATTAAGACAACTCGAAACCAACAGTGATTCCACGATCCCAAACTAGTATTCAGAAAAGACCACCAAGTTGCCACTATGCCACTTTGATAAAAACCATTAGCTCATTATACCAAATATGTACTCGCCTCTCCTGTGACCATACAAAATAATCAGCCTCTAGTTCAAATATGAAATCCCTCTAAAAATTAAAATCTACACCATGAGAATTCAACTGCCAAGACACCTCAAAGAGGTTCAAATTTGCGATCCTATTCTCTATCATGATCCTAGGCCACCAAACAAACACTCTAATCAACAGGAAATAATGGTCTTCCACAAAAATCATCATGAAGTTCCATAAATGATGAGGATAAAAACTTAATACGCTGCTGACTGGACCAGAGACAATAGAATCAACTCTAAAACCAATTGATAGCATCTAAAAAACATTCAATTTCCAAATGCCAAAATAGCTTCCTTGAGCACACCAAGTTATCCATAAAGTTGAAAACATCAATGGAACATCTGAAAATGCATAAATCAACTTGGAAGAATTGTCATAAACATTATTCAATATTGTGGAATTAAGGAACAACTAAATCATATTAGAAAATTCTTCCACACTTCACTGCCACATAATCTGCAAGTACTTAAAATTGATCAACTCATTAACTAAATCTGTAAAAATCAAAATTACAATACTAGAGCAGTAATTGCAAATAAGAAATCTTCTTACATGCATAGGGTTGGTTGATGTAGAGGGATAAAAAAAATGCAAGGACAATGTTTTCAAATTGTATTTACTCTCTTGAAGGTGTTTCAAACCCCCAACTTTGCAAGATTTCTTTGAAGCTTTCCTCTCTAGGTCTAAACCCTTAAAGAAGGTCCTAATTGGTGTTTTCTTGTATCAACTCTCACCCATATGCATTCTTGAACATTTGAAACCCTCAATAAAATCCACTGGGTTTATTCAAACCCTCACTTAGTTGTGGTGAACTCAAGAACTATGGTTTTCACTAAACCCTCAAAGAAACCTAGGGTTTTGATAGTCTTTATGACAAAGAACACACTCAGACCTTCATAAATCACACAAATTATTGAATTAGGACTTCTCCTTTGGTGGGCACTTGGGCAGCAACCTAAAGAAGAACTTCACCAAGTTTCATCAATTTTTGACGGTGCAAACAAAAGTTATGAATTTTTTAACCTTGCTGAAAACCCTTGCTCTGCTATAGGGCTGCTAACAATATTTTGCTTGTTTCTCACTCAAAACTCAATGAAATTTCATGAAACTAAAAGCATTAGATTCTAAAAAAAAAACTCTAACTTCCCACTCCACTCACAGACCTGTCATTGATCCGTACTAGGCCGTACATGCCTGATTTCTCACTGTTTTTGCAGAAAATTGTCAAAAATTGCAATGAAAACAAGATGTTTCATGAAAAACTCCTTTTGCAACTTCTTGGAGCATACCTTTCATCCATTCCATTTGAATTATGATAAAAAAAATTTACAATTTGAAGATATGCCTCCTTCCTTCAAAAACCTAATGTCTAATGTAACAAAAGTGCAAAAATATGCCTTTTTTCAAGACTTCAAACCTAACTAACATGTTCTTAGGAGTTGAAAAACCTAACATAAGTTGGAAACTCACTTACAACCCTGCTTGGGTGGGTTAAGAGGTTCATTATAATATTATTTTCCCCTTTTACAACATTTGCAACTTCCTTAAATAACATTACTAACTTTTGACCTCCTAGGGCTCCTTGACAAATTCAAATATTTAAACATAGTCTTTTGGAGGGAAACTCCTCTAGACCTTATTAAAAACTCAAAAGGATCCTGTTGAGTGGGAATCCATGCTAAAACACCAAAATGGACCTCTTCATGAACATTCTCATCAAAATCCAAAACTTACATTTTTAGGTTGCTAGATGCTCCTGCATCATTGGTGCACTAAAAATTGATTGTAGACTCTTCCCCAATGATAGAAATATCATCATTAGTAAAATCCCATTGATACATGTTCCACTCATTGGCTGAAAATATAGACCAAACCAACTGAATGTAAGTAACAAAAATCATGTGTTGGTTGATTGGGAAGGGGACACCAACTTCAACTCTGCAATTTTTCCTAAAGCCCATCCATAAAATAGAGTCTGAAAGTTCATTAACCCAATCTTGAGTTTTATCTGGATCCCATATCTTGTATTCATCATCTACCATATCACTAAAATTAGAAATTGATTCATCCCCCAACACAAAAAGTGGATTATCAAAAGTGGAATTTGCATCCCACTCAAAAAAAGGATTATTTGAAAATTGAAAAGAGTTTCTATCAACTTGATTCCATTGATCATCTTGTGGTTCCAACTCCATCCTTACTAACTTGGAAGGTTTCTCTAAATCAACATCAACATAAAACCCATCAAACTCATTTATTGCTTGCTTGATTTCTCCAACACCTTTCTCAATTTCTTGTTCCTCAATCTGTTTTGTAGTAGCTAACTAGAATCTTGCTTCTTGAAGAGCCATTTGAGTACTCTCCAAACACTCTTTTGTAGATGTAAGCTCAAAAGTGAGCTTATCTACTTCTTGTTCCATTTCTTTTAAATCAACCAAACTGTTTTCTACAAATTTGAGGGAGCAATCTCTATTTGAAAGTAAGCTCAAAAATTCTGATTTCAAAGTCATCAAGTTTTCTTTGACTACCTGTAAATCTGCAAGAGAGATTCCTCCTTCAATACCCTTTTTCTTCTCTCAATTTGGGTCCTCCAAAAAAAATATTCAATGAGTTTGTGTGTGTTCAAAACGTGTGAGAGCTGCAACAATCATATCTTCTGTAACTTCCATCTGCCTCTTCAAATCACATGACTCATTGGACAAATGATCAACGTTGACTTCATTATCACATGATATAATTTTTGATTCGTCTTCAATATCATGGCTCTCAATATCAGCTACCTTAATCACTTCCTCATTGCATAATTCATATTTTGAACTATGTTTAGAAGGTATTTCACCCACTGTTATAATTTATTTTTCATCCACTTGTTCCTCGTTAACTGCAAAAGGTTTCAACTTCTTCTCACATTGTTTGAACACTTTGCTGACCAACTCATAAGCAGCTGCAGAGACATCCTGTTCTTGCCTCAAAATTTCCATCAACATAGACACAATGGGTCAGAAAATAGTATCATATTCATCAATGATTAAGGCCATGATGGTTAGCATGTAAGAACAAACAACTTCTCCATGATCCATACTGATATATACTATGAAATAATGAAACATCTAAAGAATAAGGTCATCAAATTCCAAATCAATTAACAGGTAACAAAATTTGACCTTTTCCATTACTTCTAACATCTTAACCCTTCTACCAAAGGAAGGACCTTGGTCATCAAATAACGCATGGAAGTTCTCAACAATCAACCGCAAAATATCCCTCATTATGTCATCTCTGTAGGGGACCTCAGGAGTTGTAATCCTCATAATCTCATTAAGCCAATTGCTAACTACAAGTCTCACATCTTTAAAATGATGTCTCATAAGCATGGACTTACCTAAAGAATGCATCGTTGGAGTCAAATCTAGTTGCAACAATTGAGAAGGTGATTGATCGACCATGTATAAACAAGTTTCTAGTTCCTCCAAAGTGTTGAGACAAACATCTTTTGACGAGGTCAAGTGTCCAAGTTTATTTCCTATAATATAAATTTTTTGCCCAACTCCTTTTCACTCAATGAAGCCATGAATATAACTGAAGCTCAAACTCTAAACTACCCGACAGGTTGGTAGAATACTTTACGCTTTGATACCACTGTAAAGACCTACCTTGTTATGAACTTTCCTCGCCAGGTTTTGTACCAATTTGTTGAACTAATTTATCAATTATTCTTTTCAGGCATTTCGTCAAACAATTACATAAACTACTACACAAAATTGGTTATATATAATTTGCAATTGTTTGTTACCATACATTCATGAAGTGAGCTTTCCAGAATAGAACACCTCAGAGATATTATACTTAAATTTATGTTGCAGAATTAAAACTACAATTGTCTTCCAAAATTTCATCCATAATTTGCACAACTAACATACAAATAACATATTCCAAATTTCAACTGAAGTTACTCAATTGAAAAAATAATAACATTGACGTTCCAACTAAGCATCAAGTACATTAAAAGATAAGATATCTTCTAACCTTAAATTTCTATATCTGCACTCCAACTAACAGTCCAAGATTCAACCTCCAAATTCCACATAGTTCTAGCAGTATAAGACTTTGTAACATAACTTTATAGTGACCAACATCATCCGCCAACTCCCATAATTTGATTCGATGATCATATAAACAACTTTTAAATAATATCTTTAATCCTATCCCCTTTTAATGGTTGGCACATACTCCAATCATCAAAATGAGCCACAACTGTATAATTATTAACTCCAGGATTGAATATTTTACAAGTCACAATAATCTCGAGTCTTGCGATACGTGCCACTCGAGATTAAAGTCCAGAAACTACTTTAGAGACAACATGTGATGGACCTTTAACATTCCACGACTCTTTATAAATAATCTCCTCCATGTATGTTACTTGCAATTGCCTTCAACTTAAAAGAAAATGCGACAGGTGATCTTGATGCTTCTATACCGTGAACAGATAAATAAGATGCTCCTATAGAATCATTCCAAGCATATAACATACATCATCGAATTTTGATAAACGACACTTTTCAAGACTTACGCTAGCCCAATTATCACTTCAATCATCAATAGTCGACTTTGCCCAAAGAATTAGATATGCCCAACATAAAGAAATAGAGGGGGAAAAATAGATTTGGAGTCTCACGACTTCTTATTTTTCCTAATACTTCAAAGATATTAATTATACTAATAAATTTATAAAGTAGTGCCTTTTCCAAGTTCCCCTTCGGTCATGCAAATTAAAGGAGTGGCGGCCTTATCAAATGTGGCCATGGTGAATAATTAAGTTGCAGCTAACAACGACCCCTTTAAATATTCTCTGTTGCATGATACTTGGCTTCCTGTGACCTGCGACCTTTCCAAACTTCAGTCACCTTTCGATAGCTTTGGCATAGATAATTCATTCCCCTTTATTCATAGCCATATTAATCCGAAGGTGACATTTATTCATAGCATTGGCTCCATTCGATGCATAATACCAATTCACAACTTCTAAAACAGATATCAAATATGAAAGCTGGATGGAATATTTCAAGTTCCTAAAGAATTCAATAACATGTGAATATATACTTCTACAACAAACATTAAAATCTTCTAATAGACTTTGACTGCAAACATACAGTGAATTCCTTATTTCTTGAAGAGTTTATTGAAGAGCTCATGAATTTCCCACTACACCCGATATTCCATCAAAACTCCCACATTGTAATACATACTTGATAAACTAATACTATGCATTCATAGCTAATTACATATTCTGCAAGTCAAAACCTATAGTCAAAACCTATAGACTCGCATATTAACAATACACAACTCAAAAATGAAGCTGATATAAAAACTAAAAGAACCAATTAAAGCTCTTGCATAATCCCTTAATTGGAATTATTAGTAATCACCTAGGGAGTGTCTCTCAACCCCGAAGATGATATTCCTGTGAAGGATTTCATCCTCACAAAGTTTTGGAAATTATCCAGCAATACAATCTTCTTCCAAAACCATAACTAGCCTACTTGCACAATTGTCTTGCAAACTCTTTTTCTTCTCCTCTATATAACTCCTCCTTCCTTCTTGAATTCCCTTTGTTTCCATTTCACTTTTAATTTAATTCCTTTTTAGAATTCTCTCAAAAGTAACTTTAATTTATTTTAATTTTTTTCACAACTTAAGTTACTTTTGCACCAATAATTAATTTAAGTTCTCTTTATATTTTTACCTTTTCTTGACAACTTAAAAATTAATTATTTAATTATATGCTGATTGAAAATTGGGGACATTACAGTAGTTGGAACGGGTACGGATTGGGCATAACCAGTAGCACCTATAGCATATTGAGTTCCTACATACCCATGGGCAAAGGCAGAGATGGTGGTGTAGGCAGCACAAACTAGGGTTGTGGAATGAACCTATAAGCTATTGCTTATTCATATGAAGTAGTGTATCTAGTACTAGATCCTGTAGAGGTATTGGTAGCATGTACCACCAATAGTATTGGCACCATCTGCAATTGGGATAGGAGTATAGTAGAAGATCCGGTAGTTCTGACTCATCCACCAATAGAGGTATCTATCGATAAAGGAACAAAGGCAGGAGTCCCCCTAGTTGCTTTTGGACCATTGAACTACTTGTTGCCCAATCATATGATTTCACTTAAACATCTACTCTACTTTTATTTTCAATGCTTAATATAGCTTTCAACATTCTTTATAAAAAAATGGTGTAAAATCCTTTGTGTCTCAAGTTTGGAAAAAGGGATCTAGATCCTAAATGACACTTCTTCCAATTAGGGACATTAAGGATTAAAAATGATCTGAAAATCCACTTGGATACAAACCGCAATTGAAGAGCAATAATGTTGGATCAGGGTTTCAATCCTTGTTTAGGGGATGATGTTGATGTGATTAATTCATCTTTAATTGACTAAATTTTATGATGCAATGTTGTTCCTAGGTTGACTATGAAAATGTAGCAAAGTGAGATGGTTTTTGAGAAATGCAAAATAAAAAGATAGAAACAAACTTGAAAACATAGAGGGAAGACATAGAGGAACTTGACATATAAATCTAGTGCTGGCCAAGGGTGTGGTGCACCCTAGATTGGATTCCTACTTTTTAAGATCTGAAATCAAAAGCCTATAGTCTCTGGTTTGCAAGTCTTATTCTTTCGAGGTCATTGTCGGAACTTCATCTGTTGCTATAAAAATTAGTTTATGTCTTGACAACTTGTAGTGCTTGAAAGCATGAATGAGCAATTAGTTCTTAATCTCCAATTTTCTCCAGATTTGAAAACTTTCACACATGAAAGAGGGGCAAGGGTTGTGTCATATAGAGGCTTTCCTAAGACAAACCCCATTTTGGTATTTCTACCTCCACAATGGTTATGATGATGTAAAAAGAGAGCTTACCCTCGTCTAGGAAGAGGCTAAATGATAAACAAGTAATGAATTGACTAATGCTGCAACTCACCAGTCAAATCTGCATTCCTTAATGGATTGAAGTCATGTACTCATCATCTTCAAGGAGAATTTGATTGCTTGATTGAAGTCCTACAAGTGTTAGTACTCACAAAACAAATGAACATAAAACATGAACAAACTTACATAGAAGCATGACAAATGATTGGCATGATGCTTGACTGAAATAAATGTTGCAATAATCTTAATAATTCTGCTCTTGACTACTCTTAGGATGCTGAATAATAATCTCAATTTCTTTTCAAAACATGCTATCTTGTTCTCATTCAAATGGTAAAAAATGACTAGTATTTATATGCAATTCTTCTAATTTCCCAAAAATCAAATACAGATAGCCAACAAATGAAATTGGAAATTCAATAATAAAATGTTGACATCGACATATCCAAAATGGAGCCAAAAAGGGCTAGTCAAGGGCATGGGGTTCCCTAGACCATACCCATCCTTTTCATGGCCTTAAGTATCGGGGGAAAGTATTAAATGCTAATTGTCATTCTCATTATTTTATTTTTCAAAGATGTTTATAAAGCCAGTAATTAAATGCATAATTAGGCCCAAACACATAGGGGAGAGCTAAAACTAGTGTGAAATTGTCAAGGTTGATAATTTTTTATGCTATAGGAGGAATGCAAACATCAATCTATGTGAAATGTTGCTTGCTTCCCAATCATAGGATTTCACCCAATATTTCAAAGCTTGGCATCAAAAATATGAATACCAAATATCCATCTCCTTGCTGGTATGATCACACCCCCACAAATGGATCTCCATGCAACTTCTCTAGGAATAATAGTGTAAATGCTTTGTGTCCTACACATAATAGACAAGGAAGAGGAAGAACACGATTATTTCTTTCTGTAGAATTGTCACAACTAAACCGCGGGATGCTCTGCTTGTGGACACTGAACACATGCATGAGCTCATAAAATTCTGGCTTTGATACCAAATCAGACTTTCAAGCATAAAAGTTGTATTATATATATTGTTAATGTTTATTATAAGTTGTTAATCTATTTAAATATTATTTGTTATTTTTTAGTTTTATATGGAACTTATGGGTTTCAATTTTGTAGCTATTATATAGATTGTGATATTGCTATCAGGATTCAACCATGTAGTTTTACGAGTCAAACTCATTGGTCCATGTTGCATCAGTAGTGGTTCATAAGAACCCATCTATCATGATAATGAATGGTCCACTTAGCACTCATTGCATCTAGGTGATGCTCATAGAGGTGAAGCACTGGGCCTTCCTGGGAAGTCACCCATCCTAGTACTACTCTAGCTCAAACATGCTTAACCATAGCTTTCCCCAAGGTTAAGCCCACTTAGCTTGCAACCCCATTTACAAAACCTTCAGCAAGTGTTGTACCTTATGAAAATACCTCCCACTTATTATATAGATTAAAAACCATTAACAAACAATTATAAATAAAAAAACTATCCATGGGTAGAAATGATGGAATATCCCAACTAAAAAATAATATTAGTGTCATCAAGTAAAAAATAATCTTTACTAATTTATATTAACACTTGCACTAGGCACCTAGGTTTTGAAACATGTTAATGGATGAATAGAGGCTAGCCAACATTTAAAGATTTGTTCTATAGTAGATGTATCTCATCTACCAATTCAAGGATAAAAACCCTTGGATCTAGAGATTAGAGGACAAAACCCTTCTTGTTTCTTGTAGGCAATCTCATCTAGAGATTGCATTAAATTAGAAGTTTCCTTTTTTATTTTTAAACTAATTTGTGGGGTGGTTTGTTTAGCATTATGCATTATCATTAGTCTTGATTTGGGGAAAGGTATTCTACTAGTTGTTTGGTTTCTAATTAGTTACACACTTAATGTTTTATTAATGCACGTTGGTAGATATTAGTATTCCTCTTAATGCATTCAAGTAGATTTTATTAAAAAAATACAACTCCAATGTTATTGTTAGGGTTTACTTTATTTATGTACTGCATTGTTCTTTTCTTCTTGGCAAAATTGTAATTCTAAAAACAAAAACAAAATAAATATAGAAAGAAGGCATTAAAAAGTGATTGGTCATTGTATTGATTGTATCAAGTAATTGGTTTAAAGCTCCAAGCCTTTTTGAAGGTCATTATTGGAGGATGTAGTAAAAACACAAATCTAATAGTTGACTAAAAAGAAAAATTGGAAAAAATTGGCCAAAATAGATGGTAAGAACAATACTCCAATTAACTTCCTTGCCACTTTGTGGGAGGGTTAGTGCTTTTGAGATCAATTGGTGCTTCCAATGAAATAAATTGGAGGTGGAAGTGGAGAATGTTGTCTAGGGAGTGATGAACAGTGCAGGCACATATGTGGTAGTTGGTAGTTGTTTTAAGACACATTATTTGGATCCCTTATGTGACCCACTCTATTGACATCCTTGAGGATATATGAAATTTTGGATAGATTAAGAATGTGCTGGAAGAGGCAAGGAATGTGAAATAAATTTACAATCACATGGGTCATGAATCTTACAATAGTTTATGAACAGTGAGTTCATGTGATTAAGAGTCACACAGTTCATAGTTAATTTCATGCATTGTAGATTATCAAAGTTGCATTATTGTCTTATAAGCACATTTGTGGGTGCTAGGTGGACGAAGAGTTCTTATTCCAAGAAGGCTATAGATGAGAGGGTCATAATGCCCATTTTTATGATTCATTTGAAGAGATCATCAAGATAAGTTTTCATTTTAAAAAATATTTTTTTAATTTTAATTTTATAATGTTACTTTTTGTTGATTTCAATTATATAAAAGCAACCATGAATACATCTAGTATATTATTGATTGGAAGCAAAACCCACAACTCTAAAAATATTCATGCTACTACCTATTACTTGAACTTGAAGTTTTTTCCTCTAGCCTCATTTAGAGCAAATGAGGTTATGGATGCTTGAATACATGCATGGAGAGGATGGCCTCCCATAAAAAATTTAGATACATCATACACGAGTTCCAAAATTATAAGGGCATGGAGGGGAGGTTTTCTTAACATTTATGCATTTGTAAAAGAACAAGTCTATAACCAAGTAAGGAAACATTAAGTTTAGTAAAAAATAAGTGTAGTTTTTAATTCTAGTTTATCTTAAGTTTATTTAGTTCTTACAAAGTATAGCTATTGTTTGTGTAGATTTATGGTGGGAAGATTTTGGTGTAACACCTTATATTTAAAAACTCATCATCCATATTTTAAACCTACAACTCGAACAATTTCATGCTATTTCCTACTACTTGAAATTGAAAATTTTCTTCTCTAGTCCTTTTAGAGCATGAGGATATGGATGGCCTCAACACATGCATGGTGATGATCATCTCCCATGAAAATTACAGACATTGTGCATAAGTTACAAATTTATAATGGCATGGAGGGGAGGTTTCCTTCACATCTATGTATTAGTAGGAGAACAACTCTACAACCAAGCAATGAAAACATTAATTTTTTTAAGAACTAAGTTTAATATATAACTTGTTTATCTTTAGTTTATTAAGTTTCTTACACAATATAAATATTTTTCATGTAACTTTATGGTGGGAAGATTTTGGTGTAACAACTTATCTTCAAAACTCATAATCCATACTTCAATCTCACAACTCAAATATATTTATGTTACTACCTACTACTTGAACTTAAAGTTTTCTTCTCTAATCTATTTAGAGTAGATGAGGTTATGGGTGGTCTCAACACATGCATTGTGAGATGCTTCCCCATGGAAAATGTAGAGACATTGTACATGAGTTCCAAATTTATAAGGGCATGGAGGGGAGGTTTTCTACACATTTATGCATGTAGGAGAACAACTCTACAACTAGGTAAAGAAACATTAATTCTAATGTTAAGCTCTAATTTATTAAGTTTCTTACAAAGTATAAATATTGTCCCTATAGGTTTATGGTGGGAAAATTTTGGTGTAACACCTTATTTCAAATAAATCTTCTATTTTTTAAATCCACAACTCAAACATATCTATGTTATTACCTGCCACTTGAACTTGATCTTCTCTAGTCCATTTAGTGTAAATGAGGTTATGGATGGACTCAACAAATGCATGGTGAGGATGGTCCCCAATGAAAAATCTAGAGACATCACACATGAGTTCCAAATTTCCAAGGGCATGGAGGGGATGTTTTCTCACATCTATGCATTTGCAGGAGAACAAATCTATAACCAAGTAAAGAAAAAATTAAGTATAGTAATAATTAAGTTTAATATTTAATTCTAATTTATTGTAAGTTTATTAAGTTTTGTACAAAATATAAACATTGTCCTTGTAAATCTATGGTGGAATATTGTGATGTAACAACTTATCTTTAAAAACTCATCATCCATATTTTATTCTAGTCCTACACTACTTTTGGATGAGTGTAAATTAAGTGTTTTTAGGCTATTCACATAAAGAAGTGTAACACGTTGACTCAAAACCACTAGAATGACCTTGTTTTTGTGTGATACCTCATTTAGTTGTGTGCAAATGAGGTGGAGGGGCATACACACAAGATATTTTACCTTAATGACATTGAAATATATTCAAAGTCAATATGGATCCCATGTTTAGTGTTGATGATATAGTTAATTTGGAGAGGGAGACATCAAATGTAGTAAAAAATGAGGGAAAAGGCAAGGTGCGTGTTAGGGATCTTTTGCATTCATGTCATGATCCTATGATTAAGGTCTATTGAGGAATATATTGTTCCTTAACAAGAAGCTGCAACACTATCATATAATTCAAACACCCACATAGCCATTTAGAAGCTATAGTTGTAGAATGAATTTTATTGATCATGAAACATTGAAAAACTACTTTTTATTTTTCATTTATATAGAAACTTGAAGTTGATATGCACTGAACTCTTATAGATTATGAACATTGAAATTCTATTTTATAATTTTTATTTATATAGAAACTTGAAGTTGATATGTATTAAAATCTAATTTTGATCTATATATGAAGGAAATCAATATGTTTTCTTAACTCAGTATTATATATATTTTTGAAAATTATTTTACAATTTAAATATTTTTCAATATGTTCAAAAAATTTGCTTTGTTTTTGAAAATTTTAGATCTACTAAGTGCTTTTTTACTATTTTGAATTTTTGAAAATTTTGGCTCTATTGAGTTTTTGTTTAATCCAAAGTATTAAATTGTGTATCCAACATCGAGTAATTGTAAGAACTTGGGTCCACTTTTTGGCCAAAAATTGGAAGTGTTGTTCTTGAAAATCAAAGTTTGTCACGCTTGAATTAAAAATTTGAAGCAATTACACATAACCTTTAAAAATTCCAATAATATGAAATGTAAGATTTTGAGTTTAGTTTTCAAATATGCAATTTGTTTTAATATCCAAATGATACAAATTAATTTTGTATAGGATTGTATAAAAATTATGTTTTGAAAGTCATTTTTTTAGACCATAACATGCACATGTACATCAAGCATAGTTTGACCCAAATAAATTTATTTTTCTAATTCCTTATGGGGTGATGTGGAATTTTTTTTATAAAATTTTCAAATATTTTTTTTGATTTTTTATTGGGCCTAGTTGCTATTTTTGAAAACCCCTCATGTATGGAAAGCATAATTGTGATGAAATAACTTGCACAATAAAATAATATGATAGAAAATATGTTGCAAATACTTGATAATAACTGAGAATAACAAGCCACTTTGAGAGGGAAAACCTCCAAATATCCCCAATGAGAACACAATCACAATATGATCCTAAATAAGATTCACTACCTCCTATATATCCCTTATTTATGTTGAGGATAATCACGTAGGACAACTTAGATAACCTTATATAAGCCCTAGGCTAACCTAATTAACTAAATAACAATATAATAATGATAATAATAATAATAATGATAATGATAACCTAATATAATAACTAATGAACTCCTTGCCCTGGCATCTTCAACTGGTAAATTCTTCCATTGGATGAGATATTGATTGAATGTTTTGGTCCTTAGCTTCCTTGTGTGTTTCTGAAGAACAAACTCTGGTTCCAATATGATTCTTTCATCTTCATCAAGCTCGGGTAATATTGTCTGAGTAGGGATATTATTTCCACTTACATTATTTAAACACGAAACATGAAAAATTGAATCTATCTTTGTTGTTGATGGCAATTCAAGCTTGTAGGAAACACTACCTATCTTTTCCATGATTTGATAGGGCCATAATAACTTGGAGACAACTTCTTATTATTTGACTATTGTTTCAATGACATTTTCTTGTAAGGTTGCAATCTTAAGAAAACCCAATCCTCAACTTCAAAACTTTTTTCACTATGGTGTTGGTTCGCTTGCTACTTCATTCAATTTTGTACCATGGATAAATTCTCTTTGTCTTGAAAATACTTATTGATCAAACATGTGGTCCTCCACATCGTGAAATTTTGGTGACACCCTCAATAATGATGTGATGGAAGGAGGATGATATCCATATGATTCCATACATGGAGACATTTCTGATGAACTATAAAAGGAAGTGTTATACCACCATTTTGCTAGTGGTAGCCAATCTACTCATCAAGACTATTTATCTGAAGTGAAACAACCTAGATATCCTTCCAAACACTTATAAACAACCTTCGTTTTCCCATCAAATTGAGGATGGTATGAAGAACTATGAGCCAATTGAGTACCCAAACATGAGAATTAATCTGTCCAAAAAATACTAGTAAAGATAAGATCATGGTCACTAATAATAACCTTAGGTATACCACACAAATTTTGAATATTCTCCAAAAATGCTTTTGCCACTGTACTTGTAAAATGATGTGATATGCAATAAAATGTGCATATTTAGTGAGGCAATTCATTGTTGTCATGATGACATTATTACCATTAGATCTTGGAAGCCTTGTGATGAAGTCTATGGAGACCTCTTCCCAACATTGGTTGGGAATAACTAAGGATTGCAAGATACAAGGTGTCTTAATTGTCTCCCCTTTATTTCTTTGACAAACCAAATATTCTACCACAAATTTTTGAACATCCCCTTTTAGCCCTTCCCAAAAGAAGTCTTTCTTGACCCGATGGTATGTCTTCAATTTTTTTGAATGACCACCTCTATTAATGGAAAAAGTATCCCTTTTTATTAATTTGGGAATAACTAATATTTAAATGAGCTTAATGTTGCCTTGATTTAGTGTTGTAATGTGTTTTACACTTTCACATTAAGTTTAGGGCCCTTTTTAATGAAATGGACTTAATTTGTGCCTAATTTAGGGTGTTGTAAAGTTTATCTTTACACTTTCACACTAATCTAGGGCTTTATTAATTAATTGAGGTTAATTTTCCTTAGTTGGACCCTTTAATTCAAATCCAAGCCTAATTAAATGCAAATTTTGAGGGATAAAACCGAAATTCATAAATTCCATTACACAACAATTAATTTTAGAAGGTTTGTGTCCTAGGACCCATTCACCACATGGTGAATGGGTCCTCACTAGGTCCTAGGACCATAATTTTACATAACATTTGACATTTCCTGAAGTGTGTCCTAGGTGAGTGGCCTAGGATCCATTCGCCATATGGCAAATGGGTCCCCACTTAGACCTAGGACCCCTCTTTGAAATATGTTTTTGGCAATATTTTAATGATTTAAAATCCAAGATTTGATGTTGGCTTGTGATATTTGAATTTTGGGATTTAACATGATAAGATATGTATAAATACAAGGCTATTTTGCTTAGTTTCACCTAGAAGATTTCATGCAAGTTAAGAGCATTTCTAAGGCATTCAAGGGCAGATTAAAGAAGATTTTCTCATTTCAAAATGTGTCATATAGGTCATCATTTTTTGATCATTACACTTGCATTTCAATATCAAATTCTAGAAAATTCTATTACAGAAATACCAGTTTGAAACCTGCAACATAGAACACATCTAATCACTTTGAAATTACATTTTTCAATTTAAAAAATACCTATACTAGGACCCATTTTCCTCTAGGCGAATGAGTCCTTGGAAGCCTACAAAAACCATCTTTTCTAAGCTTTCTGGTGATTTTCTGCACTTCCTAGGCTTGCCAGTAATCTACTGTATTAGTCTAGAAAGTTTCAAGAATCTCTATTTTGTGCATCTATGTCAAAATAATCCATTTACTATAGCCTTTTTTGAATCATTTCAAAATAATTTCGGTAGCAAAAATCATAAGATCTGAAAATGTGTACATTTCTACAATTTTGCATTCTTGCATACACAATGTTTATATTCATGAAACTTTGCATAAGTTTGATTAAAGTACTTTTCATGTTTGGATATCATTGCATAAGATGGTGTTGGCAATGAAATTCTCACCTCTGGTATGCGTATTTGAAACGTACAACTATGCACAGATAAAATGCTCTTCAAATTAGGAGGGGAAGCTCCCTCTTGCTGATGGTGTTTGAAAGAAAGTAAACTAGAACTAAGTTTCCTATCTTTTTGATCAACTTAGAGCACAAGGTTTATTAAACACAAACGCCGCAACTGAGATTTTCTGTTTTAAGACCTTCAACTATGACTAACTTAAACTAAAGAAGTTCCTAACCTCTCAAGTAATATGCAGAGCGAGAGAAGCTAGAAATTAACAAGGTAGATTTCTAACAAAATACTTCAATAAACTATTTCCCGACAAACATCTACACACTTCAATGCAAGTTGAAATCAAGATCATAGAAGTAGAACATAAATAACGAAAAATTTGAGATTTTGGACCAAGGCAAAGGAGGCTCATGATTTTATTACTCAAATCTCTAGAAAAAAACCCACTTCTAACATGCCTGGAACAAGAAATTGCAGCTAAAGAGGCTTGCAATCTTGCTCTTCACACAATAGAAACAACAATCACACTAACTCCTTGTTGGCTAAAGAGGCTCAACAATTTGCTCATCACAACACAATTGAACAATACTTGAGTAACAAATAGAAGGCACAACAGGCTCAGCGTTTTGTTCTCACTAGCATGGTTAAAGAAACTAATGAGCAAAGGCTCTTATTTATAGAGAAGCAGAGGAGTAGGGAACCCTAAAATCTCCTTGCTTCATTGAACTTGGACGCCTCATTCTCCTTGCAAATTTTGAAACTTTTGAAAACTCTGAAAATTTTTCTAAGGCATGAGAAGTTGGGCACCCTTCTTCACCAGGGGCACCTATTTCATCCAATGTTAGTAAAATTTATAATATTTTCTACTTTTCTTCATTTTGACCTCCCACTTCACCTCTGATTTTTGGTTTGTAGACTGATCCAACAGGTGAGATGAAGAATTCCTTGAGGAGCTCGACTGATTCTGAGAAGATTGTTCTGGAGGCATCTCTGGCAAAACACTTCATCTTGATCTCCAAAATCATAGGTGCCTTTTCCTTCCAGGGGCGCCCATTTTGTCCAGAGTTAGCCATTTTTATGATCTTCAACTTCTTCATTAACTCCTCTTGTATAGATGATCTCTTTGAATCTGGAGCTCCGAGCATCGGATCGACTACCTATTATGCTCATCACGAAGCTAGCGAGATATGAGGAGGGGTCTCTGAGACAAACTCTTTTAAAAGGTAAATTTTAGGCCCTCAAAAGTTTGGGCGCCCATCTTGGCTGGGGGCACCCATGTTCACCAAAGTTAGATTATTTTTAAACTTTTTATGTTTGCATTTGAATCTTGGTTATTCAGCTCTTACCAGACCCTCTGTTCGGCTTCTTGTATCTGGCGACTGCGACCTCCGATAGACGTGCTGGATATCTCGTTGGAGAGTTGGATCGATTGCGAAGAAATCTTATTAGAACTTCGTTTCCGGATTCATCTGTTTAGCCCCTTGAAAACTTGGGCGCCTTTTCTCTCCTAGGGCACCCAAAGTTACCAGACTTAGTCAAATTTCATATGATTTTCTTCAGAGTTTGAAACCTTCATTCTGTACCTTTGACTTCGATCTGAATTTTCCGGAAGACGACCAGTCGGATGATCTAACGGAGACAGGCACATCGAAGCTGGCTAAACACTAAAGAGGACGGGCACATTTGCAAACCCTAACTGTTGAGTTAGGTGCCTTAAAAAGCTGGGCGCCCTTATTCACCAGGGGCGCCCAATTTATCCAGACTTAGTCAAATTTTGATAATTTTCATTTTCTCTTGTTCTGATGTTAGTGTGGATAGCCCTGTTGAACGTTGAATTTCGGATGACTAGAATGTCTGATGACTGCACCGTTGAACTCGTCGCGGAGTTGATAGAGAATTGAGAAACTTTGATTGGAGGCACAAACCCTAATTTCAACATTTGATGCTCCAAAAAGATGGGAGCCTTTTCTTTCCTAGGGCACCCAAGTCTAGCAGTGTTAGAAAATTTTCACCATTTTAAATTTTTCTTCCCTATTCTTCATGCAAGCTCATGGACTAGCCTTCTGCCAAATGTTTTGAACGTTGAATTTGACACCTGGAAGTGAAATGACCTCCATTAATGACCTCAGAGCTCCTGATATGCTTCTGAAAAAGCAGAATAGACCCACTAGGGCAAAACTGATTATTTTGAGATTCTGACTGCACCAGCCTGATGTGAACGTATTTTTTGCCAATCAAAATCAGTTTGAACACTATTAGACCAAATTTCTATTTTTAGAAACTTTCTATTTTTAGAAAGTTTTTCCAGTATCCGTTTCTAAAGAAACCCAGAAAAACCCAGAAAACGTTACTAATTTTAGAAAATTTCTAAAAATAGCAGTTTTCCTAAAATTTAGGGATGAAAAACTGAGATCTGGGTTTTGTAGGTTAAGCTGCTTTGAGCAGACCCAGATCATCAAAATTTGAAAATTTTGTGTTTTAACCCCTCATGCAAGACATGCATACCCAAATTTTGACCTTTTTTGACTAATTTAATAAAACTTCTACTCATTTCTTCAAAATGTCTAAGTGTAACAAAAAAATTAATTTTGGGGTACAACATTGGCTCTGTTTGGGGACGATAGCGGATACTTATGGCATAGGAGAACCATAGAATCTCTGGAGTTTGAGCTTAGACTAGTGCCTTGTCCATTGGGTATTAGAGTTAGCATCATTTCCTACTCACCTATTTTGCAAGACTTTCCTTAGTCACCTAAAACCGGACTTCCTAGAAATCACCTAATAGTTGGACTTCCCTATTAATCACCTAAAACAAGACTCCTAATCACCTATTACATGACAAGACTTTTACGGAAAAGGGAAAAACAACATAACGAAAACACCACGGAAAGGGGAAACACATCATGGAAAACAAAGAAAAATTATTTACAAAGATTGTTCTTTTTTGAAAAACTTACTCCACCCCCGAAGGGATGAAGTGCTTCAGGTACTGCCCGCTATGTGGTAGAGGGAGGAGACTTCCGTCCAAGCATGAGAGAATATAGGTGTTCTCTCTTGCGGGTTCGTGAATCTTGAAAGGTCCCAGCCACAAGGAATCAAATTTGTTGTGCATTCCCTTGGGCTCATGTCTCTTATCCCATAAAAGGACTTGATCTCCCACCTCAAAATCTCATTGGAAAGCTTTCTTGTCAAAAATTTTCTTCACCCACTCCTGGTGCTGAGTGATTCTATCTACTACCTCCACCCTTTCTTCTTGAAGCTTTGTCAGGTACAAGATGCGCTTTTGAATAGGATATGTAAATTATCCATCTTCTACCGTAGTTGCCAACTACAAGGCAGACAACTCCAACGTGATGGGTGTCATTGCTTCAGAACCATATAGGAGTATAAATGGTGAGGTACCAATGGCTCTCTTTGGAGTAATTCTATCAGCCCGGAGAGCATCATAAAGTTTCTTGTGCCAAGTTCATTGAATGGAATCAACCAACTTGCGGATGATTGTGACAATGTTCTTGTTAGATGATTCAACTTGTCCATTACCCTGGGGGTAATAATCTGATGAATGAGATAAAGTAATGCTATGATCAAAACAGAACTCCATTAGCTCCTTGGATGAGAAACATGTTGCATTATCTGTCACAATTTTATGAGGTACCCCGAAGCGTGTAACAATGTTTTCCTTCAAGAACTCACACACGACCTCAGACATAGCTCACTTGGTAGGAATGGCTTCAACCCATTTAGTGAAATAATCAGTGGCTGTGAGGACATAAATATTCCCCTTGCTAGAACGTGGGTTGATAGGACCAATAAAATCTAAACCCTATTGCTGGAATGGAGCATCTATAACAACTGGCCTAAGAGGAGCGGCTGCCAAATTTGCCTTGCCAACAAACTGCTGACACAACTGACATTTATGTACCCACTCGTATGCATCGCGGAACATAGTCGGCCAAAAGAACTATGCCTGCAAGATTTTGAAAGCTGTCACCTTTGAAGAAAAGTGACCACCGCATGCTTGATTGTGGAAAGCTTCTAGCAAGCGCTGTTGTTGATATTTGGTAACACATAACAAGAATGTTCCGTCAAGACCCCACTTGTACAAAACATTGCTGATGATTACATAATTCTACGCTTTTAGCTTAAGCGAAATCTCTTTTGTTGCTTGTTCTGGTGATTTGGACAATCACCGTACATTAGGTAATACCATATCTTAGTAAACCATTCTCCTGAAGACTCTATTAATAAGACCACTAGAAGATCCTCTTTAACTTCAGGTTCAATTTCAGGTATACCTTTGTCTTGAAGTTTCTTATCTCCATCCTCTGCTATCAACTGACAAAGACCTCTCCCGTGGACGAGTTTGGTCGGCTTGATCTCTAAATCATACTCTTGCACCTTCGCGACCCAGTTACCTCTCTTGGAGCCCATCTCTTGTTGAGTTAGCACACTTTTCACTGCTGGATCTGTGACATATACAATGGTGTGAGAATTCAAAATATAAAATCTGAAATTCTTTATAGCTCGAACCATTGCATAGGCATTCTTTTCAATCTGAGAGTATCTTGATTTGCTGTTCTTGAAACTACAACTCATGAAAGCTATTGGAGATTCAGTTTATTCATTTAACTTTTGTGTCAGAATGGCAGACAAAGTATGCTCTGATGCTTAACAATAAAGAATAAATTCCTTTTTAAAATCAGGACGAACTAGCACTGGAGCTCAACTAATGGCTTCTTTTATTGCTGCAAACGCCTTCTTGCCTTCTTTCGTCCACTTGAAAACTATCTTCTTCTTCATCATAGCAGATATATCTTTAGTCAACTTAGAAAAATATGGCACAAATCTTCATATGAAATTTACCTTACTGAAGAAAGAATGTACCTCTGTTTTGCTTGTTGGAAGAGACAAACTTCTGATACCTTCAACCCGACTTGGGTCAATTCGAGTTCCCTCCTTGGAGACAATGTGGCCAAGCAACTTGCCTTTTGTCACCGCGAAGATAGACTTTTTGGGATTCAAGGATATTTTATGGTATCTGCATCTCTCGAAGATCTTCCCTAGATGTGAAAAATGATCTCCTTGTGTCTTCGAGAAAACAGTGAGGTCTTCTAGATAGACAACTATTACTTTATTCTTCAAGTCTCCAAATGCCAAATCCATGGCTCTCTGAAATGTAGCACCGACGTTGATGAGGCTGAAGGGAATTCTCTCATAGGAAAATGTACCCCATGGGGTTGTGAATGCCATCTTGAACTGATCTTCCTCAGCTACTGCTATTTGATTATAACCAGAAAAACCATCCAATAAGGATAGCATCTCTGAACCAGTAACCGTCTGTAAGGTGTGCTCCATGATTGGCAAAGGATAATTATCCTTGAGCGATGATTGATTTAAATTCCTGAAATCAACGCAGATTCTAATTTCTCCATTCTTCTTGCACACAGGAACTATATTCGACACCCAGGTGGAATGATGAATCAGAAAGATGATCTTTGCATTCACCATCTTCTGGATCTCCACGTAGATGGTATCTTGAATCCGCGGATTGTAGTGTCTTTGCTTTTGCCTGAAGGGCTTTGCTTTAGGTTGAAGAGGAATTGTATGAGACAACTCTCTTGGTGTTAAAAATTTCAAATCTTCATATGACCATGCGAAGACATCTCGGTATTGCTTGAACAAAGAGATGAACCTCTCACTTTCCTCTGCAGTGCAACATGTACCCAGATTAACAAGTCTAGGCTTGTCAACTATACCAATATTGATTTGTTGATATTCAACAGAGGTTCTTTCACTTGAATTTCTTTGATCTTGTATGTATCTGTCGTGTCTGTCAAAAATATTCTCCAAGGAAACCAAACCCTTGGGAATTTTATTTCCTTTCAACTGGATTATGTTGGTATCTGGCTCTTCTGAATCTTCTTTGTCTTTAGTAATCTTTGGCATATCAGAGGCTTTTGTTACTGCTTCTCTATGAGTGAATGAGCTTCCCTCAAAGAGAAATTCTTTGAAATTATCTCCCATAACAAGAAACTCCTTAATGTGTTCATCATCGTTAAAGACTTGCCAATTATCACAGTTGTCAGGTACAACTGGCCTGTAGATTAACTCAATGGCAAATGCATTCTGACGGAAGTCAGAATGTGGCATGAAAAGTGAAGTTGATACCGCGAGGGCATCCACTCTACTATTTTCTAGACGTGGAATGTACTTGATATCAAACGCTTTGAACCAATCTATTGCGTTCCACACCCTATTTCTATAGTGTCGAAGATGATTTGCTTTCACTCTAAATTGGCCTCTGACTTGCTTCACAACAAGTTCTGCATCACCTTCAACCTTCAGGTGTTTGATACCCATATCCTTCGCATTTCTGAGACCTAGTAAAAGTGCCTCATATTCTGCCGTGTTGTTTGAACATTCAAATTGCAAGCGGTATGCAAATGGATACAACTATCCTTCAGGAGAACTTATTACAACTCCTGCTCTCAAACCGGCAGTGGAACAACTACCATCGAACTGCACACTCCACAACTTAGGATCATCTGCTGATTTTCTATAGTGCACGCGATCTCTTGACTTTCTTCTGGAATCTCTGATAGCATGGCGTAAGTACCAAGATCCGTTTCTTGATATAGAACTTGAGCTTGAGGGTCTTGAGACTTCACGACCACAAATCGGGATTTGGGCTCTAGTTCCAACTTGAAAGTTCCATTCTTTAATGGAATGTTCGCAGAAGACCAATCCATTTGAATCTCTCCATCGAGGTCCTTGCAAAATATTCTGCTTAATAGCATCCCGTAGCTCGCTGGAATATCAGCTACCAGGATGGTCATCATGATTTTCTTTTCAGGACATGCCACCAACCTCACTTGAGCATCTTTCAATTGTTCGACTAATGGCACCGACTTGGACTCTAGTGAGTAACATTTGTCCCTTGTCTTGGTCCATGAAAGTCCTAGAGCATTCATCACTTGTAGAGGCATGACAATGTTTGAAGCTCTGGAGTCAATGATACAATTGCTCAATTTGTAACCCCCTATATACAGAGAAATATAGAAGGGTTTAGGCTTTTCTTCCGCCAGAACAGATGATTCTGGCAATGTGGGCTGCTTGGTAGGTCCTTTCTTCACAAATTTGAGAAGTCGGTCCACTTGCTCTGGGTGATCTTGGAGATATTCTAACTGAGAAATCTGCACTTTGTTCTTCATTAAAGAATCTACAATATCAAAATTTGCTGAAGACGAGTCTTCAACAACTGCTTTTATGGTCTCTTGAGAAGACTTAACATTTGAAGTAGAAGCTACTTCTTTTCCTTTTTCTTTGTCTTTTGATACTTTCAGTCTCTCTTCTTCCTCTTCTTTGTGTGCCCTCAGATGTTGAGCTCTGGTGAACATAGGAGTCGTATGATTCTCAGGATTTACTGCAAGAGAGTATTGATGAATATCTTCTTCTTGATCTTCAAAATTGGGTTCACTTTCAAAGTAGCCCGTTATGGAGTCACCATTGAAGTTGTTCGATTGAGGTAAGACAACATTCAAACTTGGAGTTGGTATGAAACTTGGTGCAGGTGCAGCTTCGACATATCCCATTATCTCGTTCATTCTAACATTTTTGGGGCAAGTGACGCCAGTATGTTCAGTGGAATAATGAAAAAAGAAAAACACAACATTTTGTGTATTGTCAGCCACTTGCCTTGGTGGAGGTGGCCCTCGTGGCCTATAATTGTTGTAAGGCTGAAAGTTATTTCTCTTCGGTTGGTACGGCTGCTGAGGTTGATAAGGCTATTGTGGTGCTTGATACAACTACGGTGCAGGCAAGGTGGGTGGTGGTCCAACTTGAGCAAGAGGTGTCGGCTGGAGTGGCAATTGCCTTTTGAGAATAGTCACTTCATTTGCAACCCTTTGAAGTAATGGATCAGCAGAACTTTGAACCAAAGGCCTAATAGCATTTCCTTTGATCTTTCCTGAAGTGATCATGTTGTCTTCAATTTCTATGGCACCTTGTTGTGCTTCTCCTAGTTCTGTCTCGTGAGCCGACCTCAAGATAAAGGCTATCTTTGATAGAAGTGCATTGACAAAATTGCTTAACAGGATCTCAGGCAATGGATTGAGTGTATATGAGAGATGAGTGACCAGGCGGTTAAACCTTGCCATGAACTCCCTCATTGGTTCATTGTCCTCCTTCCTTGAATTTGAGAGTTGAGCGAACAACTGGTGGCTATCTTCAACTGGCTTGAACCTCGTGAGAAACTTTTCAGTCATAGTATTCCAGTTGGTTATGCAACTAGGCTCCAAGTGATTGAACCATTCGGCAACAACTCTCGTGAGTGTCTCAACAAAGAGACGTATAGCAACATCTTCATGAGCTACATGCAAAACAACGCAAGCCGTTGAAAAGGTTGAAAGATGATCGTCAAGATGTTGACTTCCATCACCTTGGAACCGTGGAAAGTGCTTTCTTGACCCCTTAAGCAATTCATGATTTTCTCCTAGGGCCAAAGGTCTGATATGATCACCCCAAGGCAATGGGGGACCTCTTCTCCGATTTCGATTGTTGTTGTTGTTATCGTTGTTGTTGTTATCACCCATCGCTTCAGATTCTTCTTCCTCGAACATAGGTACGGTGTTGAACTCAGGACCTATGTTGGATGACTCTCCAACTTCTGTAGGATGTGTATGCGGAAGGAAAGTATCTTCTTGGAAGAGCGGATTTGTTCTTGTTCTCCTCCTTGTATAGACTATGCACACCAGGATTGTCTAGTCCCACATGGGTGGTGGCAAGACAGGTCTTCTGGCTGCAATATCGACTTTCTCTTCCTCTTTGTCTAGAATGACAGCAGCGTTTCTCCACTGAGCAGGGGTCTCTTTCTTCTCAAAGATGAAACTCCTTAGGCTGCTGATAATGTCTACTTGCTCTCCTTCAATTATCTGCAAATTCGGCTGGATAACTTGAGGTGTAAGATCAAGTTGTTCAACTAGAGTAGTATGACGCCAAATAGTCATACCCGTGACATAAAGCCTAAGCTTTCTTTGTCGTTCAATGCCTCGTGCCCCACGGTGGGTGCCAGAAAACTGTTGGTGTTTAAATTCGCACCTCTGGTATGCATATTTGAAACGTACAACTATGCACGGATAAACTACTCTCCAAATAAGGAGGGGAAGCTCCCTCTTGCTGATGGTGTTTGAAAGAAAGTAAACTAGAACTAAGTTTCCTATCTTTTTGATCAGCTTAGAGCACAAGGTTTATTAAACACAAATGCCGCAGCTAAGATTTTCTGTTTTAAGACCTTCAACTATTACTAACTTAAACTAAAGACATTCCTAACCTCTCAAGTAATATGCAGAGCGAGAGAAGCTAGAAATTAACAAGGTAGATTTCTAACAAAATACTTCAATAAACTATTTCCCAACAAACATCTACACACTTCAATGCAAGTTGAAATCAAGATCATAGAAGTAGAACATAAATAACGGAAATTTGAGATTTTGGACCAAGGCAAAGGAGGCTCATGATTTTATTACTCAAATCTCTAGAACAAAACCCACTTCTAACATGCCTGGAACAAGAAATTGCAGCTAAAGAGGCTTACAATCTTGCTCTTCACACAATAGAATCAACAATCACACTAACTTCTTGTTGGCTAAAGAGGCTCAACCATTTGCTTATCACAACACAATTGAACAATACTTGAGTAACAAATAGAAGGCACAATAGGCTTAACGTTTTGTTCTCACTAGCACGATTAAAGAAACTAATGAGCAAAGGCTCTTATTTATAGAGAAGCAGAGGAGTAGGGAACCCTAAAATCCCCTTGCTTCATTGAACTTGGATGCCTCATTCTCCTTGCAAATTTTGAAACTTTTGAAAACTCCAAAAAAATTTCTAAGGCATGAGAAGTTGGGCGCCCTTCTTCACCAGGGGTGCCTATTTCATCCAGTGTTAGTCAATTTTTTAATATTTTCTACTTTTCTTCATTTTGACCTCCCACTTCGCCTCTGATTTCCAGTTTGTAGACTGATCCAACAGGCGAGCTGAAGGATTCCTTGCGGAGCTCGATTGATTCTGAGAAGATTGTTTAGGAGGCATCTCTGGCAAAACACTTCATCTTGAACTCCAAAATCATAGGTGCCTTTTCCTTCTAGGGGCACCCATTTTGTCCAGAGTTAGCCATTTTTATGATCTTCAACTTCTTCATTAACTCCTCTTGTACAAATGATCTCTTTGAATTTGGAGCTCCGGGTGTCAGATCGACTGGCTGTTATGCTCATCGTGAAGCTGGCGTGATATGAGGAGGGGTCTTCTGAGACGAACTCTTTTAAAAAGTGAATTTTAGGCCCTCAAAAGTTTGGGCGCCCATCTTGGCTAAGGGTGCCCATGTTCACTAGAGTTAGATTATTTTTAAACTTTTTCTGTTTGCCTTTGAATCTTGGTTATTCAGCTCTTACCAGACCCTCTGTTTGGCTTCTTGTATCTGGCGACTGCGACCTCCGATAGACGTGCTGGATATCTCATTGGAGAGTTGGATCGACTGTGAAGAAATCTTATTAGAACTTCATTTCTGGATTCATCTGTTTAGCCCCTTGAAAACTTGGGCGCCTTTTCTCTCCTGGGGCGCCCAAAGTTACCAGACTTAGTCAAATTTCATCTAATTTTCTTCAGAGTTTGAAACCTTCATTCTGTACCTTTGACTTCGATCTGGATTTGCCAAAAGACGACCAGTCAGATGATCTGACGGAGATAGGCACATCGAAGCTAGTTGAACACTGAAGAGGACGGGCACATTTGCAATCCCTAACTGCTGAGTTAGGTGCCTTAAAAAACTAGGTGCCCTTATTCACCAGGGGCGCCCAATTTATCCAGACTTAGTCAAATTCTTATAATTTTCATTTTCTCTTGTTTTGACGTCAGTGTGGATACCCTTGTTCAACGTTGAATTTTGGATGACTAGAATGTCTGATGACTGCACCGTTGAACTCGTCGCGGAGCTGACAGAGAATTGAGCAACTTTGATTGGAGGCACAAACCCTAATTTCAACATTTGATGCCCCAAAAAGATGGGTGCCTTTTCTTTCCTGGGGTGCCCAAGTCTGGCAGTGTTAGAAAATTTTCACCATTTTAAATTTTTCTTCCCTGTTCTTCGTGCAAGCTCATGAACTAGCCTTCTTTCGAATGTTTTGAACATTGAATTTGACACCTGGCAGCGGAATGACCTCCATTAATGACGTCGGAGCTCCTGATATGCTTCTGAAAAAGCAGAATAGACCCACTAGGGAAAAACTAATTATTTTGAGATTTTGACTGCACCAGCTTGATGTGAACATATTTTTAGCCAATCAAAATCAGTTTGAACACTATCAGACCAACTTTCTATTTTTAGAAAGTTTTGCCACTATCCATTTCTAAAGAAACCAAGAAAAACCCAGAAAACGTTACTAATTTTAGAAAATTTCTAAAAATAGTAGTTTTCCTAAAATTTAGGGATGAAAAACTAAGATCTGTGTTTTGTAGGTTAAGTTGCTCTGAGCAGACCCAGATCATCAGAATTTGAAAATTTTGTGTTTTAATCCCTCATGCAAGACATGCATACCCAAATTTTGACCTTTTTGACTGATTTAACAAGACTTCTACTCATTTCTTCAAAATGTCTAATTGTAACAAAATTTTTAATTTTGGGGTACAATAGATGGATAAAAGTACTTTTCATTTTTGGGAATACAATGTTAATATCTTACCTTCCTAAGCATGCTAAGAAAAAATCATCCTTTCTACTTGTGAGAATGCTTTAGTGAAAGAGGATGCAAGCATAGACAATTATGTCAATCATAATTGTTCTTCTCCCAATACCTTTCCTATTAGTGATGAAGGTATTTTGGTGAAAGAAGACACAATCATTGAGAATCATGAAAGCCTTATTTGTCCCTCTCCTCCCCCCCTTGGGAAGATATTATGATATAAGAAGATGAGATCATTAACACATTTCTTAATTACTTTACCAAGTCTCGATTCATCTCCCAACACCTCCCCTGCTTGTGAGAATGCTTTATTGCAAGAGGATACAATCATAGAAAATCATGAAAATCACATTTGTGAGGAGGATATGTTGGTGTTAAGAGATCCAATGATTGAGAATCCTATTTTTTTCTATTCTTCTACCTCTCCTACTTGGGAAGGCATTATAGGACATGGGGATCTAGGTGTAGATAACCATGGCAATCACATTTGTTCTTCTCCTAATATCTCTCCTATATGTGAATAAGATAATTTGGTGTTAGAAGATACACTTATTGAGAGTCATGAGAATCTCGTTTCTCCCTTGCCTAATGCTCCTACCATTTGGAAAGATCTATTTGAATTAAAGGATCCAATCATTGGTAAACATGAAAATAATATTTGTTCTTCTCTTGATGTCTCCCCTATTTATGATGATGTAGTACCCCTCCGTTTATGCTATGTTTTCCGTTGATACTTTCTCATACTGTTAGACTTTGTTGTTTTGTTGGATACTTGGATCGTTGATTTTGAGCGATGATGGATTATCCTGTGACATGATGATACTCTGTGTGATGTTTATTATTGTTTTCAGACATGATATGATTAAGTGTAGATGTTCATTTTCAGTTGATATTGCTATGCACATGCTTATGATGGACTAACAATATTTATTGAGTCAGTTTTCTGTGAGTGTATTGGTGTGGAGAACAGAATCGCATCACTCACTTGCGAGTGCCCTGCGATATCTGTGATTTTCTCCGCACGGTGTGTCTGTTTTAATGCCTTATATATATATATGTATGTACATTGTTTTCTCAGTTGCAGGATTTGCAGGTACATGACACTGACTCCACCTGTGTAATCAGGTCTGAGCGTGTCAAGACTCAACGGAATTGTTGATCGGGAGATAGTAGTTAGGTTAATTCTAGTTCGGTCTTTAACCCTAGTCTTAGTACAATGTCAGTTTTCAGTTTTGAGTTGTAGGTTGTAAAGTGTTTTTTTGTTGGTTAAATCATTTTTGAAAAGGTAAATGTTGGTTATTTTTTTAATGTTAATCATTGTGTTTTATTTATTGTTATTAATAAATATTTAAATATGATTGAAATTTATTTATTTAATAATTTAGTACATTAGTTAGTTTAATTAGTTAAATAGTTGATCTTTAAAAGGATTTAACTATTTAATTAAATAAATAAATTAATTAGATTAAATTAGTAAGTGCATAAATTATATTATATTTAAATAAGTTAAATTAGAGTATTAGAAAATTAAAAAAATAAATAAATAAATTGCATGTAATTTGAAAGAAAATTGGTTTTCAAATTTTAAAATTAAATAAATTAATTAATTTGCATGCAAATATTTGAATGGCAAAACTGCCGAGAGGTGGAGAAGATATTTTCTCAACAACCTCTCAACATGTGTGTGAGTGCCATAACTACTTTGGGGTTGTTGAAATTTTTTACGGAGGTTATTGAGGATCTGAGAAAATTGCACGGGGTTATTGTATTGCCTCGGGGAAATTTTTCTGGGCACTGGCAAAATTATTTTTCTTCTCTGTGTGTAAAAAAAATCCAAAACTTCTTAAGAATTGGTATTCCTCTCTGTGATTTGGGGTAGTTATTTCTTTGTGGAAGATCCCTAAGTGGGAGGATCTATTGTGTTAGTTGGAAATCTTGATATTGGATTGGATTTTGCTGTACGAGAAAGGATTGGAACTTACAGGCAAAAGGGCTTCTTCTACAGATAGACTTCTTTTAACAGGTATTCTTCCTTTTAATTTGAATTCATTTGGAAAGAATATAAAAAAAAATTTAGTATTCCCTATTGTTATTTTGATTGATTCTGTTTAAGATTTAATTAAACAGTGAAGAAAATCTGTTATGACAAAAAAAGAAAATTATCTGTTGTTTGTATGCAAAACCCTTATGATAATTTTAGAGAATTTGAGGAAAAAGAATGTTTTCTTGTCAAAATGATTATTATTTTCAAAAAAAAAAAAAACTAGAACAAAAATTAGTTTTTTTCTTAGTTTCTGTAAAAGAGTTTACCAGAAATTATCCTCTGTATTTTATTTTAGATTCTTTGATGTTTTATTTATTTAAAAAAAAAAATTCGCCGTACGGAAGCATAGTCCGTAGGCGAAATTCGTCGGATTTTTATTTTTATTTAAAAAAAAAAAAAAATTTTCCGAAATGCTGTTAATAAAATTTAGAAGTATTTAATTTTTATTAAAGAAGAAAAACGCGTTTCTTTATAACGCATAGCCGTACTAGCATTTTATAAAAAAAAAATCGGATTAAAAATCCGAATTGCGGAGGTTTTAATTCCGTGAAAAATTTTCTGCCAAAAGATTTTAATACAAAAAAATAGGGTTCTGGGGAGGGCCGAAACCTTCCCCTTATGGGCAGCGCAGCTACCACGGCTGCGCGCAACAGCCGCCATGGCTGCTGGGCGCAGCCCTGGCAGCTACGCCCCTTCTCATAGAAGGCCGCGTGGGGGTTTGAAGCCCGCGTGGTCTATGTTTTGTGAATGCGAATTTTAATTCTTTTTTTTGTTGTTTGATTAAATTCGATCTTTATTAATACTATGCGAATTTAAATATTAAATCATAATTTATTAAGTTTGGATTATTTGTAATATGTAATTTGAAATTGTATATATATTTAATTATATATATATATATATAATTTTGTTAAATGGGATTATTAGATTAATTAATTTAATATCTATCTTGATTTTTATATTATGATAGTTAGATATCATGATCGAGATATTGATTTTCTCATTGCTTAGTAAGCGAATTAAAATTTTAGACGAATGATTCTGGTATTTTTAAGTTATTGTTTGAAAGGATTTAGTAAATCTGAATGGTAGATGATAGTAATTTTTGATTTGCTATTTTAAGTTCCTATTTTATTTTGTTGGGAAAATGGGAATTTTTATGTGTAATTAAGTCTTCCAGATCTTTGAAAATGTGGGGATTGTGATTATTAAAGCTAAATTCTTGAAATAGCTAAGGTTGTATACATGGTGTATGTGTGGTGTTTAGACACCTGATTTTTAAGGGCATAATTATTGCTAATTGTTTTGTAAAGAGTTGAAGTTTCTTGTGGTATCCTTGTACACTTGTAAACCTTAGTCAAGAAAACCTAGATACCTTGTTATGTTTAGGGGAGTGGCTAGTTGTAAGGGCCGACACACAAAGTGGTGTTAGGGTAACTTACAATTAGTTAAGTAAGTTAGTGAAAACTAAAGAACACAGTAGATAGATCTAAAACATTTAATAAGATATGCATGCCTCGTTTATGACTCATAAGCTAATACAGTTATGAGTATAAGTCGAGAAGGCCTAGAATGGCATAATCGGTGTCTCGTTTCATCAAGAGGCATTCGATTCTGCATCTGAATGCAATAGGGGCCAGGTTTCGTAAGAGGTTTCCAAGGTAACCCAAGGATTGGGGGCCGGGACCTAGGAAGAAACACCAGGGTAACCATTGCATCGTTGTGATGACACTCCACCTAGATTAACTAATAAACCTTGTGTTTGTGTTTCAAATTGAATTGTCAAATCTGGAAGCAATGTAACCAATAGTTTGTGTGTACTAGTGTCTAGGGTTAGTAGATTGGGTCTAGGTAGCCTTATTACTATCTCCTAGCACGGGGGGTGGACCTACGGGTACCACATGGTTGGGTGGAACGTGCACCTTACTCCGTTGGGTCTCCAGTTTGATTGTAGCATTGAGAGCTTCATGGATGGAGAGCTCGCACATGGATTTCTTTTATTCTTTCATCATTGTATACTATAACTTGTAATTGAAAACATCCCTCAATGTATAAGAGGTGATCAATGTAATTGTAAATGTATTTGTTATATGAACTACCTCATCAGATGGATGAGTATTGTAATATCATATCAATGCAATGTATGGAAAAATGATTGTACTTTAATATATCTTGAATGGAAAATTTATTATTATGCAATGTTTACTTTATGTTATTGATTTTATGTGCAATGCGAAATACTTAAGTCACTTATGGAATACTCAAAGTAGTGTAACGTCGTTTAACCTAAGAATGTATGCAATTAATTAACTTATAATTAAACTTTAAAAAAAAAAATTATTACACCTTTATAGCACAATTGCAACGTTCTTAGGTTATTAAGACGGGGCATTGTAGATTGGTATCAGAGCAAAGGTTACAAACACTGGACGCTCTGGGTAATCTAGAGCCCATTAGGTTGACCTAGTACGTAGTGTCGCAACTGATAACCTTGGTTGAACAGTATCTAAGACTCGTAAATTGTCTTGTGTAGGAACATGTCTAGGCGAGGAGGAAGAGGTCGTGGTAGAGGTAGAGGTGGAGGCCATGGGCCAATCCCTCAGGTTACTCCCCCTCCTAGCCCTCACCATAGTGACCAAGCAGAACAGATGGGTCAGAGAAATGAGGAACATAATCCTGTACAATCAGCAGTAGAGGGTTCTCAGATTCGTTCACTTTTAGAGGAGGTCCTAGCTCGTCTTGGACCTAGACAGATAGATGAGCAGGAGGTTGTGAGAGAGAGAGATAGATCCCCTAGGAGAGTAGATGACACAGCATGTCAGGATTCTATTATTGCTGGTCACATGAGGGATTTACTGAGAGCACGTCCTCCTACCTTTGATGGTTCAGGAGGAGGATTAGAGGCAGAGACTTGGTTACTGGATTTGGGTAGATGCTTTGCCATGCATCCTTACGGTAGCAATACCCGTGCTAGATGCGCTATTATGCACTTGAGAGGATTCGCCTCTACATGGTGGCGCCTAGAGGAGCAGAAGCTCCACATTGATATTGGTTCTGTGTCTTGGGAGATGTTTCTCGAGAGGTTCAGAGCTCAGTTCCTTTCGGAACACTGGAGGCAGCGTAGGGCTTACGAGTTCCATGATCTACGCCAGTTAGCTCTTTCTGTAGAGCAATATGAACGTAGGTTCTACGAACTCAAGTAGTATGCTGGTATTGGCGATGATGAGCCTATGCTAGTACAACATTTTATCAGGGGCTTAAACGCTCGCATCAGTGGTGGTGTCCGAGTCTTTGAGCCAAAGACTATGGAAGTCGCAGTGGAGAAGGATCGCATAGTTGAGGAGAACCTTATTATGGCTTTAGGTGGGCACACAGGAGTGCAGATTGGGAGTGCTCCTGCAGCAGGTTTTAGTCCACGTGGTGGATAGGCACAGACAGGTGGTTCTTCCAAGAACCAATAGATACCCACAAAGGGTGGGCAGCAACAAAGAACACCTCAAAAGAACAATAATCCTCAACCACAACAACAAAATAGTCCTCAGTCAGGAAAGGGTCGTAACTGGTGGCGCAATAAGCGCAATAGGCAGGATCAGCCTGCGCGGAGTGCACAATCTACCGTCAGTAGGGGTAGTTTTCAGCAGTCCAATGTACCTTCGGGTGGCAGAGGATTTGGTAGAGGCACAGGTACAGGTTGTTATTCTTGTGGGCAGCATGGGCACATAGCTAGGCAGTGTCCGATGAGAGGTTCCACTGGTTATGGGCCTCGACCTACAGTTTCAGAGCCTACGGTGGGCGATGCAGGACGAGCTCATACAGTATATGCAGCGGTTAATGACCGCCAAGCCGATCACCAGAATACGGTGGTCGAATCTTCAGGTAAGTTAAATGGTGTTAATGTATCTATACTTTTTGATTCTGGAGCCACTGACTCCTTTATTTCACCGTCCATAGTTGACCGTTGTGGTCTTGTGGCGGTAAAACAAGGTGGTAAATGGCAAGTTGAATTCGCCTCTGGGGTGAAAGTAGCAGTAGATAACTTAGTACATAACTGTGAACTTAAAATAGGTACGTTAACAACCTTAGTAGATTTATATGTTACTCCCTTAGGATCGTACGATATAGTACTAGGCATGGATTGGTTAGCATCTTATCATGCTGTAATTGACTATCGACTTAAGACAGTTAGTTTCATGGATGATTTAGGTGCGAAAGTGGAAATCGTAGGTATTCAAAGACCTATCTCTTTGCGGATGATATCTGCTATGCAATTAAAGAGATGTCTTCGTCAGGGATGTCAACTGTTGGCAACAACAGTTACCGATTTAGATGAGGGTGAGAGTCGAGAGGTATCTCTTGATGATCATCCTATTCTTAGGGAATTTGCGGATGTGTTTCCCAATGACATTCCTGGAATGCCACCGAAGAGGGATATTGACTTTAGAGTTGACCTAATTCCTGGAGCTGAACCTATATCTAGAGCTCCTTATAGAATGATGACTCAGGAGTTGGAGGAACTTCGTATTCAGTTACAGGAACTTATAGAAAAGGGTTTTATTCATCCAAGTGTTTCCCCTTGGGGAGCACCTGTCATCTTCATAAAGAAGAAGGACGGATCTCTTAGGCTGTGCATTGACTATCGTCAATTAAACAAGGTTACGATTAAGAATCGTTATCCTTTGCCTAGAATCGATGATCTTTTTGATCAAGTTAAGGGAGCTAATGTGTTCTCTAAAATTGATTTGAAGTCCGGTTATCATCAATTACGTATCGCTGAAGCAAATATTCATAAAACTGCTTTCCGAACTCGTTATGGGCATTACGAATTCACAGTAGTACCCTTTGGGTTAACGAATGCACCTTCAGTATTCATGAGTTTAATGAATGGTGTATTTCGTACATACCTTGATCGTTTTGTCTTGGTATTTCTCGATGAAATTTTAGTCTACTCGAGGAACATGAAGGAACATGAAGAACACTTGAGACAGGTATTGCAATGTTTAAGAGAAAATCAATTGTATGCAAACCTGAAGAAGTGTGACTTCTTTCAATCTGAAATTAAATACCTTGGACATGTGATATCTGGAAAAGGTATTGCTGTGGATCCTTCAAAGATCCAAGCCATAGTTGATTGGCCTGCACCTACTAATGTAGGTGAAATTCATAGTTTTATGGGTCTAGTTGGCTACTATAGACGTTTTGTAGAGGGTTTTTCTAGGATCGGTCATCCTATTACTTCTCTTCAGAGGAAAGGGAAGAAGTTTGTTTGGACGGAACAGTGTCAGTTAGCCTTTCAGACTCTTAAAGAAAAACTAACTAATGCGCCTATACTTATTGTTCCTGATCCTACTAAGGATTTCGTAGTTTGTGCGGATGCATCCTTAGAGGATTTGGGAGCAGTTTTGATGCAAGATGGGCGTGTGGTTGCTTATGAGTCTCGTAAACTCAAGGACCATGAATTAAATTATCCTACTCATGACGTAGAACTAGCAGCAGTAGTGCATGCATTAGTTCGTTGGAGACATTTCCTATTAGGTCATCGCTTTGAACTTCATACCGATCACCGTAGTTTGCAATACATCTTTACGCAACCTAACTTGAATGCAAGGCAAAGACGGTGGATGGAGTTCTTGTGTGAGTACGATTTTGAAGTAAAGTATGTTCAAGGCAAAGAGAACGTAGTGGCTGACGCTCTTAGCCGACGTCGACATGAGATCTCTGCTACCACTCTTGAAGTAGATTTGAGAGGTCAAATAGTAGCTGCACTTCCTACTGATAGATTATATCAGGAAGTGAAGTCGGAGATTGAATCGGATAGACCTTTAGAAGGTCGATTTGAAGGTTATGTTCTAGAATTGGATGGTATATTACGACATTTAGGTCGCATTTATGTACCTCATGTAGAGAGTCTTTGTACATTAATCATGACTGAAGCTCATCGAGCTCCGTATTCAACTCATCCAGGTGTCAAGAAAATGCATGCCGATCTTAGGCAATTGTATTTCTGGCCTGGTATGAAACGTGATATTGCTGATTATGTATCGAGATGTCTTGAATGCCAGCGAGTTAAAGTTGAGCATCATCATCCTGCTAGATTATTGCAGCCACATCTCATTCCTGAATGGAAATGGGATATAATATCTATCGATTTTATTGTAGGGTTACCTACGTCATCACGTCGACATGATGCCATTATGGTAACTGTTGACCGTTTGACTAAAGTAGCTCACTTTTCACCTGTACGTTCGTCATATAATGCTTCATCGGTAGCTAGGATATTCATGGAGGACATCGTTAGATTGCATGGGATTCCTCGTAGGATCATATCGGATAGAGATCCTGTATTCACTTCAGCTTTATGGACTTCCTTGCAACGTGCATTAGGTACACAGTTGAACTTTAGTTCAACTTATCATCCTCAAACTGATGGTCAAATTGAAAGAGTTAACCAAATATTAGAGGATATGCTTAGGATGTACGTAATGGACCAACAATCACGTTGGGAGGATTACTTGTATTTAGTAGAATTCGCTTATAACAACGGATATCAGAGTTCCATAGGTATGCCACCATATCAGGCATTATACGGTCGTCCTTGTCGAACTCCACTTAGTTGGGATCGACTTGAGGATAGAGTGTTGCTAGGACCTGAGATGCTTCGTGACATGGAACAGGTTGACCGTATTAGAGAACATTTGATTGCAGCTCAGGATAGGCAAAGAAATATGCCGATGCGCATAGGATTGATCGACAGTTCGCTGTTGGTGATAGAGTGTTTCTTCGAGTGCGACTGCAAAAGAGTCCAATCCGTTATGGAAAAGGCTCTAAGCTTGCACCTCGTTTCGTAGGACCATTCAAGATTTTAGAGAGAATTGGTCCCGTGGCATATCGACTCGCCTTACCACCCAGTTTGTCTCGTATTCATGATGTTTTTCATGTGTCAGTGCTTAGACCATATCATCCCGACATATCTCATGTACTTGATTGGAATGCGTTATAGGTAGAGGACGGGCAGCTGGCTTTGGAGCCCGTGGCCATTCTTTAGCACCGGACGCTCGGTCTCAAGGGTCGAGACGTTGATCAGGTGAGGGTCCAATGGGATCCTAGCCATGAGGCTTCGGCTACCTGGGAGGATGCGACACGCATGAGGGAACTTTATCCCTATCTGTTCGCAGGCTTTCAGGAGCAAGCCTAATCTTAGGGGGGGAGGATGTAGTACCCCTCCGTTTATGCTATGTTTTCCGTTGATACTTTCTCATACTATTAGACTTTGTTATTTTGTTGGATACTTGGATCGCTGATTTTGAGCGATGATGGATTATTCTGTGACATGATGATACTCTGTGTGATGTTTATTATTGTTTTTAGACATGATATGATTAAGTGTAGATGTTCATTTTCAGTTGATATTGCTATGCACATGCTTATGATGGACTAACAATATTTATTGAGTCAGTTTTCTATGAGTGTATTGGTGTGGAGAACAGAATCGCATCACTCGCTTGCGAGTGCCCTGCGATATCTGTGATTTTCTCCGCACGGTGTGTCTGTTTTAATGCCTTATATATATATGTATGTACATTGTTTTCTCGGTTGCAGGATTTGCAGGTACATGACACTGACTCTATCTGTGTAATCAGGTCTGAGCGTGTCAAGACTCAACAGAATTGTTGATCGAGAGATAGTAGTTAGGTTAATCCTAGTCTGGTCTTTAACCCTAGTCTTAGTACAATGTCAGTTTTCAGTTTTGAGTTGTAGGTTGTAAAGTGTTTTTTTGTTGGTTAAATCATTTTTGAAAAGGTAAATGTTGGTTATTTTTTTAATGTTAATCATTGTGTTTTATTTATTGTTATTAATAAGTATTTAAATATGATTGAAATTTATTTATTTAATAATTTAATACATTAGTTAGTTTAATTAGTTAAATAGTTGATCTTTAAAAGGATTTAACTATTTAATTAAATAAATAAATTAATTAGATTAAATTAGTAAGTGCATAAATTATATTATATTTAAATAAGTTAAATTAGAGTATTAGAAAATTAAAAAAAAAAAAAAAAAATTGCATGTAATTTGAAAGAAAATTGGTTTTCAAATTTTAAAATTAAATAAATTAATTAATTTGCATGCAAATATTTGAATGGCAAAACTGCTGAGAGGTGGAGAAGATATTTTCTCAACAACCTCTCGACATGTGTGTGAGTGCCATAATTACTTTGGGGTTGTTGAAAATTTTTACGGAGGTTATTGAGGATCTGGGAAAATTGCACGGGGTTATTGTATTGCCTCGGGGAAATTTTTCTGGGCACTGGCAAAATTATTTTTCTTCTCTGTGTGTAAAAAAAAATCCAAAACTTCTTAAGAATTGGTATTCCTCTCTGTGATTTGGGGTAGTTATTTCTTTGTGGAAGATCCCTAAGTGGGAGGATCTATTGTGTTAGTTGGAAATCTTGATATTGGATTGGATTTTGCTGTACGAGAAAGGATTGGAACTTACAGGCAAAAGGGCTTCTTCTACAGATAGACTTCTTTTAACAGGTATTCTTCCTTTTAATTTGAATTCATTTGGAAAGAATATAAAAAAAAATTTAGTATTCCCTATTGTTATTTTGATTGATTCTGTTTAAGATTTAATTAAACAGTGAAGAAAATCTGTTATGACAAAAAAAGAAAATTATCTGTTGTTTGTATGCAAAACCCTTATGATAATTTTAGAGAATTTGAGGAAAAAGAATGTTTTCTTGTCAAAATGATTATTATTTTCAAAAAAAAAAAAAACTAGAACAAAAATTAGTTTTTTTCTTAGTTTCTGTAAAAGAGTTTACCAGAAATTATCCTCTGTATTTTATTTTAGATTCTTTGATGTTTTATTTATTTAAAAAAAAAAATTCGCCGTACGGAAGCATAGTCCGCAGGCGAAATTCGTCGGATTTTTATTTTTATTTTTTAAATTTTTTTTTTTTTTTCTGAAATGCTGTTAATAAAATTTAGAAGTATTTAATTTTTATTAAAGAAGAAAAACGCGTTTCTTTATAACGCATAGCCGTACTAGCATTTTATAAAAAAAAAATCGGATTAAAAATCCGAATTGCGGAGGTTTTAATTCTGCGAAAAATTTTCTGTCAAAAGATTTTAATACAAAAAAATAGGGTTCTAGGGAGGGCCGAAACCTTCCCCTTACCCGCGTGGGCAGCGCAGCTACCACGGCTGTGCGCAACAGCCGCCATGGCTGCTGGGCGCAGCCCTGGCAGCTGCGCCCCTTCTCATAGAAGGCCGCGCGGGGGTTTGAAGCCCGCGTGGTCTATGTTTTGTGAATGCGAATTTTAATTCTTTTTTTTGTTGTTTGATTAAATTCGATCTTTATTAATACTATGCGAATTTAAATATTAAATCATAATTTATTAAGTTTGGATTATTTGTAATATGTAATTTGAAATTGTATATATATTTAATTATATATATATATAATTTTGTTAAATGGGATTATTAGATTAATTAATTTAATATCTATCTTGATTTTTATATTATGATAGTTAGATATCATGATCGAGATATTAATTTTCTCATTGCTTAGTAAGCGAATTAAAATTTTAGATGAATGATTCTGGTATTTTTAAGTTATTGTTTGAAAGGATTTAGTAAATCTGAATGGTAGATGATAGTAATTTTTGATTTTCTATTTTAAGTTCCTATTTTATTTTGTTGGGCAAATAGGAATTTTTATGTGTAATTAAGTCTTCCAGATCATTTGAAAATGTGGGGATTGTGATTATTAAAGCTAAATTCTTGAAATAGCTAAGGTTGTATACATGGTGTATGTGTGGTGTTTAGACACCTGATTTTTAAGGGCATAATTATTGCTAATTGTTTTGTAAAGAGTTGAAGTTTCTTGTGGTATCCTTGTACACTTGTAAACCTTAGTCAAGAAAACCTAGATACCTTGTTATGTTTAGGGGAGTGGCTAGTTGTAAGGGCCGACACACAAAGTGGTGTCAGGGTAACTTACAATTAGTTAAGTAAGTCAGTGAAAACTAAAGAACACAGTAGATAGATCTAAAACATTTAATAAGATATGCATGCCTCGTTTATGACTCATAAGCTAATACAGTTATGAGTATAAGTCGAGAAGGCCTGGAATGGGATAATCGGTGTCTCGTTTCATCAAGAGGCATTCGATTCCGCATCTGAATGCAATAGGGGCCGGGTTTCGTAAGAGGTTTCCAGGGTAACCCAAGGATTGGGGGCCGGGACCTAGGAAGAAACACCAGGGTAACCATTGCATCGTTGTGATGACACTCCACCTAGATTAACTGATAAACCTTGTGTTTGTGTTTCAAATTGAATTGTCAAATCTGGAAGCAATGTAACCAATAGTTTGTGTGTACTAGTGTCTAGGGTTAGTAGATTGGGTCTAGGTAGCCTTATTACTATCTCCTAGCACGGGGGGTGGACCTATGGGTACCACATGGTTGGGTGGAACGTGCACCTTACTCCGTTGGGTCTCCAGTTCGATTGTAGCATTGAGAGCTTCATGGATGGAGAGCTCGCACATGGATTTCTTTTATTCTTTCATCATTGTATACTATAACTTGTAATTGAAAACATCCCTCAATGTATAAGAGGTGATCAATGTAATTGTAAATGTATTTGTTATATGAACTACCTCATCAGATGGATGAGTATTGTAATATCATATCAATGCAATGTATGGAAAAATGATTGTACTTTAATATATCTTGAATGGAAAATTTATTATTATGCAATGTTTACTTTATGTTATTGATTTTATGTGCAATGCGAAATACTTAAGTCGCTTATGGAATACTCAAAGTAGTGTAACGTCGTTTAACCTAAGAATGTATGCAATTAATTAACTTATAATTAAACTTAAAAAAAAAAAAATTATTACACCTTTATAGCACAATTGCAACGTTCTTAGGTTATTAAGACGGGGCATTGCAGATGAAGCTACTTTATAAAATATAACCATGGAATGTGATGAACCTCTTGTTTTCTCCTCTCCTAAAAGCTCTCCTACTAGGGTAGATATTATGGCACAGGAAAATGAGACCTTAGAAAACAATGATGAAATCATGGACAATCATAACAATCAAATTTGGAACTCTCCTAATATCCCTCCTATTTGTGAAGAAGATATTTTGGTATTGGAAGATCCAATCGATGAGAGTCATGAAAGTCCTATTTATCTCTCTTCCCTAAGGAAAAACATTATTGAAAAAGAGAATTCCATCATTGAGAAACAAGAAAATCCAACCATTGATAACTCCCTTATGATGAAGAAATTTTAGAAGAACCAAACATTGAATGTCATGAACATCTAGTTTGTAGCTCTCCTAAAAGCTCTCCTACTAGGGAAGATATCATGGTGAAAGAAAATGACAACATTGACACATGTCTTTCAAACAATAGTAATGTGGCTTCCTTAGATGAATATGATGAAGTGACATTAGACTCCCCTTCATTAAGTAATCATGAAAATAAGGATAAGTGTGTTGAGGTTATGAACATTAGGATTCCCTCGAGTCCTCTAATTCTTATACCTCCTACAAATCCTTTAATTATTGGACCACCTAAGCCTCAACTTATCATTTATCTACCCTCGCAACAACCGCAAGTTCAAAGCAAACCTGTGCTTATCTTAGAACCACCTAAAAGGAAACTTGATAATGATAATGTTTTGCAGCAACCAAGTTACAATACCGTTGCTCATACATATAACACTAAGAAAAATCCGCAACTAAGAAAAAAAACACCAACATCCCTCCCATTGCCTCAATCTATCTTGCCTAGTGCTCCCCATTTTCCCTCACATAGTGGAAAGGAGTATGATCTTGTTGAACAAATTAAGAATACTCCTACTAAGATATCCTTATGGGACCTAATTCAAACCACACCTAGTTATCATAACATGCTTCAAAATGATTTACAACAAGTTCCTACCCATCCTAATATGCAACCAAATGATGTGGCATCCCAAATTCAAACTACAACTCCAATCAACTTAGACATTACCTTCCATCAAGATTAGTTACCTTCGTTAGAAGAGAAAAAACAAAGTGAAGCTTTCATGATAATAGCTTATGTTAATATAATTGGGATAGAGAGAACTCTTGTTGAAAATGGTTAGGCCCTTAATGTGTGTAGTGTGAGCCTTTTGGATAAGATTCATATGGATAAGAGTGACATTGTCCCTGATTCTTTGTCTATCCATGGATTCGATAACATAGGAAAACAATAGCTTGGAGTCATCATATTACCTATTAAAGTTGGGAAGGTAACATTAGAAACTCCAGTCCATGTTATGCCTCATGATCTTTCATATAATCTTCTTCTAGGAAGCCCATGGATTCATGAAATGACTGGGGTGCCTTCTACTATTCATCAGAAAATGAAGTATATCTATGAAAACAACGTATACAATCAAAGATGATCTTGAGCCTTACAATGATTTACTCATTGAGAAAAACAAGGAAAATAATTTGAAAACACTAACACCAACTATACAAGTGGAACTCATGCACGAGCAAGAAAAATAAAAGCATATTGAAGAAGTCACAAAGTTATTAGAAGATGATTGGGGTTCCTTAAATTTTGCACCTACATTCATGGGTGAATACAAGGTCATAACAAAAGAGCCTGAAAAGGGAAAAGAAAAAGTGGTAATGTCAACACAAAATTCAAAAGCATCCACCTCAACCACTTTAGAAGAAGAAACACATTACAGAACAAAATTTGATGAAGTTGATTATGAACAACCACCGAATCCAAAAGAAATGAAAAGGATTTATGGAAGAGGTTAAGAACTTATGAAACAATTTGGGTAAAGTGGAAAAGGATGTGGTGCTAGAGAACAAGGTATCTATGTCCCTAAAGAGCCTAACATGCAATAAAAAACTAGTGGTCTTGGTTATTGTCCTTTGAAAGAAACAAAAGCATAAAAAAATCTTTCACCCAACATCAACACTCTTACAAAATATTCTTCCAAGATAGCTTTAACTTTGGTGCATCCTAAATTGATAGATACTACATACGAGAATATCTCATTCGATAGGAATCAAGTTGAAACTTTGTCTACTCATTATGATCAATAACAATAGATGCTGCTCCTTGCCATGTGATAGTTGTAGGATCATAGCATTCTCACTATGGCATGTATTACATTCATTACAAATCATTTCCTTTTTGCAAAGAGTGGCATATCATCAATCATCTCGGCTCATCCTTGTCTTGCACTAAGTGGGGGAAAGGGGGTTAGGTAGCCTTGTGCTCATATGACACTTGTTGATTGTCTCTTTTGGCTAGTTGATCACCTTCCATGTATCTATAAGAGCAAGCTTGGGATGTGGATGACATGCCTTAAGTTGGCTCACATGTGACGTATTGTGTTTAGCATTTCATTTTGGGGAAACCCCTTATTCATGATGTAGTTTCATTCAAGAACATACGACTTGGCATAGGGCTTTCCGAATAAGCTCTCATGTATTATACTTCAAAGAGGATTGCTTATAGCAATGGTGTTAGCAATCACTTTAAAGTGGGGGCATACATTGGCACTCGTATTTCTTTGTGTGATTTTTCTTTATTATTGTGATGCATCCTTTTCTTGGTGGTGTCATTGGGTTTGATTTCCTTTGAGAGCATGATATTTCTTTGACTTATCCTCTCTTGGAGACATTAGGCATGATGATCCCTAAGAAGGAGACTTTACACGAATGAAGAAAAGTATCGTTGAACAAAAACCTTTATGAGAGCATGTTGTTCATAAGTGCTTAGCATAACACAACTTTTTAGGCCTTGTGAAGCTCAAAGTTTCATGTTGTGGTACCCTATTGAAGTTATCAAATGGATAGATTTGGTATGGTTAGTACGATGAGAAGCCGACATAGAGGCATGGCTTTCTCATTATATGGTGAGAATCCAACACAGAGGCATGACTTTCTCACTATGCAACCCATTGGGAAAACTCACCTAGTGGATAGCTTGAGGTTCCACTACCCCAAAGTGAGTGCGCATTTTGGACAAACAATTGAGACCTGATCCATGTCGAGTTGGATAGACTATCGAGTCTTGATCCACCCCTTTTAATTTTTTTTTCTTTCTTGGTCTTTAACATTGTATGATTGTGTATCTTTGTCATTGCTGCATACATAAGTGTCTTGAATGTCTACTTTAGTGTGAGTTTGACATGGGGTCATACTCTCACTAAACTAGGGGAAAAATGTATTAACGAAAAAAGTATCCCTTTTTCTTACTTTGGGAATAATTAATATTGAAATGAGCCTAATGTTGCCTTGATTTAGTGTTGTAATGTGTTTTACACATTCACATTAAGTTTAGGGCCCTTTGTAATGAAATGGACTTAATTTGTGCCTTATTTAGGGTGTTGTAAAATGTATCTTTACACTTTCACACTTATCTAGGGATTTATTAATTAATTGAGGTTAATTTTCCTTAATTGGCCCCTTTAATTCAAATCCAAACCTAATTAAATGCAAATTATGAGGGATAAAACTCGACATTCATAAATGCCATTACACAACACTTAATTTTAGGTGTGTGTCCTAGGTAGGTGACCTAGAATGGGTCCTCACTAGGTCCTAGGACCCCATTTTACATAACATTTCACATTTCTTGAAGTGTGTCCTAGGCGAGTGGACCCCCCTTTGAAATATGTTTTTGGTGGTATTTTAATTTCTATTACTCGTTTGCACATTACTATTTACATATTGAATGAAATAGAGTAAAATTGGTTCATCATTTTGTTTCATTATGGTGAATCCATTTTCCTTTATTTCACCACCAACCAGAGACTCATGAAGCTCTATGAGAATCTTTTGTTTAAGAGATGAATCTTGCAAAGATACAACTACTCTTTCTACCACATGGTATCTCCCTTCTAACAAAAATTATATGAACTACTAGGATCACTCTATAATTGTTGAATGAGATTACTTGTAAAAACATCATTCTTCCACTTTGTGTTGGATTCTACTATCCAATCTTTTTGTAATATTGAAATGGCACACAATAAAGATTCATCCTTCTCATCCTTCCTTGATGCATCCACCACAAAATTTTCCTTCCCTTTCTTATATACAATCTCAATATCATATCCTAACATCTTAGTGACCCATTTTTATTGCTCTTCAAAAGTAATCTTTGTTCCATAAAATATTTTAGGCTATCATGATTTGTCTTAACCTTGAAGTGTCTACCCATTAGATAAAGCCTCCATTGTTTTAATACATGAAAAAAAACTAGAATTTCCTTCTCATAAATAGGTTTGAGTTGATTCTTACCATTTAATTGATGACTCAAAAGAAATGGATCGACCATATTGCATGAGAACTTCTCCTATACTATTTCCTAAAGCATCACATTCCATAACAAAATCTTTAGTGAATTTTGAAGTGGCAAGAATTGGAGGAAAGTTATGTTTTTCACTAGAGATAGTGTTCTTCAAAGGAGAAAAACTTATTTTACTTTGATCTCCTACATTATGTGCAATTGTATTCTCCAAAGGAGTAGTCTCCTCATCTTGTTTAGCATTTTCAATCACATTTTCTTCAAAGGAAGATAAATCTATGTTTTGAGCATACACATATAGTATATCTTGTAATTTTGAAGTATCTAGAGGAGCTCCATCTCTAATTATTTTAGCATTCTTCATTTCTAATATTTCTTTTTGTTGTCTCTTTCGTGTCTTTTTCCATCCTGTTAATTTCTTCTTTATCCTTTTCCATCAGGGTATTTATTCTTTGTTTGGTTCTAAATTCTCAACCTTGATATTGAGACAACTTTTCCCTTTCTTCATGAGAGATTGATACACCATATTTTTCTAATGCTTGTTGTCTCATCTTATCTTCTTCTAAGACAACTTCATTCCTCTTGTTGTTGAGTACATCTAGAAGGCTTGCCAAAAGTTGATCAATGATTTCATTTAGAGCCATATTGAAGCTACTCATATACACAATTATTTCTTTCTCAATTGTGTCCTTGTCAATAGGGGACATTACATCATAAAGTTCAACAACCTATATTAGTGCATGATGCTCTACAATTGCATTGAGAGTAGCCTCAAGCTGTAAAAGCTCATGTTTTTGTGTCTTCAGAGGAATCTTCTTTATTTTATTTTTCTTTCCATCCTCTTTAGATGTTTATTTTTCTTCACCTTGTCCTGTTATTTTTTCTTTTCTTTTTAAGATGTATCCTTTCATTTCTTTCTCTTCATCTTCTTCATCATCAATTACATTCAAAGGATTAATATTTTCCCTACTTTCCTTCTTCTTACTTCTTAGTTTCTTATTTTTAGCAGTGGATGTTTCAGTAGCAACCCTTCTACTGCTAGGAGTTTTGGTAGGTTTGGAAATTAAACAGTACCAGGGATAGACCTACTTGATTTCCTTGGTACTTGTAGAGTTTGTAGAGTGGTGGTAGGAGATTGTGACACATATGTAGAACCCTTACAAATTTCAATCACCTTTTTCAAATCTGATATCTTTCCTACTTTCATCTTCACCTTTTCTTCTACATTATTCTCCACTTGCTTGTTGGTTTTTTCAACATAAGTTCCAAATCTATCAACCATGGTATCCTTAGGTTTGTTGAGAAATATGTCATCATATGCAATCCAATTTTCTCTAAGAAGTTCATAGGGCAGCCTTTAATCCATGAAGTCCTTGGTTCAACTACTTCCATGTACCAATTGTCTTGATTAACCATGAAAGTGATCACATCCTTGTACCTTTCTACAATTTGAGAGGGTATCCTATCCCTACTTTCCATTTCACTCTAGAAGGTTTTAAAGAATCCATTGTACATAATGTCTTGTTGTTTTACATCTAGAAACCTAAGCATATGATTCCTAATTTGATGTGCAACAGGAATATGTCCTTGCCAGATCATATTCCTCAAACTAGGAAATTCCTTCAAGAAATAAAACATAATACAAATGATTAAGGAACCATATCAAAAGTTGTAACTTGTTTCCTTTATTTTGTGCAGATTCTCCAATAGCTGCTGCTGCATAAGCTCATAAAGGTCAATGTCTTTTCCTTCCTTCACCATCAAATGTGTTGTATGAATTATGGTGGTGATAGTAGAGCCTTCTCTATTTGAGTAGTATATCTTGTGTGTAATGCCCATTATTTCATAGCGGACCCCTAGGTCTGATATGTCATCCACAATGAGTGCTCTTTTATCAAATTTATCTCTAGTGAGCCTCATAAATTCTTCATTCTCAACAAATTTCAATACATGCACAGGTTTAGAGGAGAATAAACCAGTTACAATTCTGATGGAATCCTTTGTGATCATATAGGGCTTATCTAGGTAGATAAATTATTCATGAATCCGACTCAACACAATTCTTATCCATTCATCTTCAAGACTAAAATCTAGAAAACTCTTCCATGTATCTAATCTCTTCACTTGCACATTCCTATATTTTGGTTTTAGCATGAAGTCATCACCCAAAAAATAATTGCTACTAAACTCCATCTTCAAATGACTATACTCAAAGATCAGTGAATGTACATGCAAACATCCTCTAAGTGTAGCACATTGATTGGAACATGGGAAAATTCTCCGTCCTTATCATTCTCCATAGATTTGTATGAGTGCTTAAATTTTGGTCTTGGATTTTCAACAACATCAATAATAATTGGTGTAGCCTTGATAACACTAGGGTTTTTCATGCAAACTAGATAAATACCTATGAATTTTTCTTGTTAGGGTTTTCACGCACTTCTTTGAACACCTTCTTCACTTCCTTAGCTCTTGCACACACTTGATATCTTTTCAAATAAAATCAATTTTGATCAGTTTGATATTAAATACACTTCATACCAACCCTAATCATTATGCATTAAATTCCTTTCTTAGTTCTTGAAATTAGCAAATTTTTACTGTTTGTGATATCATAGAGCTCCATAATCCTTCAATTCACTTTTGTAGAAGGTGTAATTGCTCTGGAATCATGACCAACCAATCTCATATCACTATTCACCATTATGGTGAAGACTTCAACATCTCATGCATTTTAGGAGTTTGACAAGATCTACAATTGCAACTCCCCTTGAGTTAATACTTTCTTTTTAGTTATAAAAGGACTCATCTGCATCATGCTGAGGTACAAATTCATTCTTCACTTCACTTTCTTCCTTCTTTTTCCAAAATTTTTCCATCTCCATCCTTTGCTAACTAATGACATGCTTCTTTTGAGGAGTAGAAGATCTTACACTTTTTCCCTTGCAAAATCTTGCAATGTGTCTTGATTTATTGCAATTATAGTAGATGATACTAGCTTGTGGAGCCAAATTTCCTCTTCTCACATTATATTTGCAATAAAAAACCCTATGATCAAACTTGTTGCATGTGTAGCAATAACCATATAAGGATTGAGAGGTCATAGAATTACTACTCCTTATCATTTCACTTTTGCATTCATTAGCCTTATGAAAAAATTTGTTGCGAGCATACAATTGACCATTGAATGATTGAGTGTTCATAGCATTGTATCTTGAAGGCTTGAAAGATTTTTGACTCATTTTGCTTCTGCATTCAACTTCCTTATGATTAAAATTGTTACAAGCATAGAAGTTGCCATTGAACCTGGTAGGAGCAGTTTGTTTAGGACCATGCACCCTAAGTTTCTTCTTGTTCCGGACATGAATAATTCTATTTTCTTTCTTGCTGTGATGAATTATCTTTGCATCTCCAAAGGACGTCTCCTTAGGATTTTTAGTGCAAGATTTCTCCTCCCTTATTTCAGACTTCCCTTGTGTTGTGAAGTTATAATACCAATTTGTAGAGGCACTAGATTTAGGAATTTTCCCCTTTTCAAAACCAAGTTTGGATTTATCTTTTGATGGTTTTTGAGAGTTAATCAATTCATTAAGAATTGTAGATCATCCTTTTGGTTTTAGACCCTTATCAAACAAATCTTTTGATTTTTCAAGTTCTTTTCTCAGAGATACAATCTCTTCCTCCAGCTTTGAACACTCAACATTCTTATCGTTTAGCTTGGTATTCAAACAATCTTTAATAATCTTACCTTATTCAACCTTAACTCTTAAATCAGATATCATAACTTCAACTTCTTTGATTTTAGTCTCACATCCATTTCCTCCTTCTATTTGAGCTTTTACTTTGCCAATATCTTCTTTTGATTTTTCAGCTTTAATCTTCAATTTTTCAAATTTCTCTTTTAATTTTTCTAGCACTCATATTTGATATTTTGCAATCTTGCTTCATCCAAATCTTCAAGAGGGATCAAATTTCTCCTTCAAAATCAACTTCACAATCATTTGGATTGATGTCCCATCCTTTGGGTTCCACTTAGATTCTAGATCTAGTTTTGGAATGAACATATCACTGATCTTTACTATTGACCACATGTGTTCAAGTCCAGGATCTACCTCAATTGTTAATCTTCTCAAAGGTACTTGACTTTGATACCAATTGTTGAACACAGTGTGGTACTGAGAGGGGGTTTGAATTAACATATATTAAAATTAATCATTCCCATTCATAGATTAAACATCTCATCATTAAACTGAAAAAAGAGTAGAAAAGAAATCATGCAGCACATAAAGACACCAATATTTTTATGTGGAAAACCCAATGAGGATTAACTCACAATATATGTAGCTCACTGCTAACAAAAAATATAATGTTGTTTAAGACTCATTGCCTATGGAATTACAGACTAAGGCATACAACCTTGAGGAAAGATACAAAGGACCTAATGAGACTCACTATCTCAAAGTAGGATACATGGATATTATAATGAGAAATAAAAATATGAACTGATATGAAGAAGCATCCAACTTATGCTGATGTGCAGTCCTTTTTTTGCATAATTAATTGTTCACACAAAATTTGCACACTTTTTTTTACATACTGCTTTGTGACACTTCTCTAAAACATTAACTCCTTCCCAAATGAATTTGATCTTCTATATATATCCTCCGCAACAACATACAACCTCAAATAGGTTGGATCCAATATAACCTTTTAGAGGAAACACATTGTATCACACTAGTCGGATCCAAACATATATATTGCAGGAAAATAATTGCAGATTAACACACGGCATTACAAGACCAAAAAAAATCATAACACATCCTACAAAACAAAATTATTTAATTAGGATAATCCATTGATGGAGGAAACAAGTCTATCAACCCAAATACTAACAACACCATCAAAAATACCATTTGTACAACTTTACACCACTAGAAAGAGATCAACACCATCATGTAGATCAAGATGCAAGCATTGTAGTCCATGCGTAATATCTCCTCAACACTCTCGTGAAGAAACTGATCATCATATGCTGATGCAAGAGGAGAAACCCACTAAATATATAGGAACATAGTATTCCAAACAAACTGTAACATACTGTTATTAAAAAATTGGTCTTGGGGAACACCAAATCACCTGAGGTTGCACAGTAGTGTGAATTTCACATTATTGATAATTTCTACAAAACCACAAGGTCAAAAATTTTCTTCCAGAGGAATGTAGAGTCTCTAAATGCACCAATGTCAACACGTTATACTATTAGAGCACAAACCAAAATATTGTTACTTGTAGCTCGCACGGTAGAATGAGTGATGACTTGATTTCTTGGAAATGGAACCTTCATAGCTTGAAAAAAATATCACCTGAACTACAAGATTTAATCTTGCTCAGCAGAAGGATGCAGACTAGAAAACCATGACTCTTCCTTAGAGTCTACACTATGAATGTTGTAGTGAAACTTCTGCACCTTACTTCTATGTGTGGTACATCAAACTAAAGTGATATCAAGACATGTGTATCATCCTCTGCATCACACCTAGTTACCATATTGAACATTATTCTTCCTTATACAACTCAATAGACTAGCACCAACTGATATCACATCACAATTACTATCTCCGAAGCTTGTACACACTTCAACATATACATCGAACATCAATGACACTCCATATTGGGTTGACATCAATGACAACACCTATTGCCAACAGGTATTATTAAGTAATTAATAAATTTTTTCTTAGTCTTCTTTGATGATATTTTGAAATAAGTAAAACTTTGGAGGAGAACCTAAAAAAATTATATGAAGTTGGGTATATTGGAGCAACACTCATTCTTTTCCAGATTTTCAAAGTGTTAGTTTGAGTTTAAGGAGATTCTAAATTTGAGACATGCAATTAGTGAACAAGGAGTCTAAGTGGACCAATAGAAAATCCAATCCATTTGGTATTGGCCATCCCCAAGAATTCATCACAATTAAAAGGAGCCTTAGGATTATGAAACTAGTACAAAATATTTGTACTGCTCATAGATTTTGCTAAGGGAGAATTGGAGTGGATAGATGTTTCCTAAAAAAACTTTTAACAAATTGAAAAAGGTAATGTGTTCATGTTCAATGCTTTCTATTCCAAAAATTTCACTTCCTTAAATTGTGTTGTAATGTGATGCTTTTAGTGAAGGTATTGGAGCTATTTTGATGCAACAATGACACCCCATTGCTTTTGAAAGTAGGAAGCTAACATAGAAAAAAAAAAAGATATCAATTTATGATAAGGAGATGCTAGAAATCATGCATGCCTTAGTGAAGTTTAAACAATACTTGGTGTGTGGCAAGGTTAAGGTTAATATTTATCTCAATAGTCTTAAGTACTTTCACAATTAGGAAAACTTGAACAAAAGACAATAGAAGTGGGTAATCATGTTACAAGAATATGATTTTGATATTGAATATGTGAAGGGTAGGCATAATGTAGTTGCTGATGTATTGTCTTAGAGACATGATTTTTATTCAATTTTTGACATTGTTGTTGATTGGGTATCTTATTTGAATATTCCAAAAAAATATATTTCTATTAAGCTATTGGATGGAAGAGTACAATATGAAAAGTTTGAAGTGGTGGGAGAACCAATTCTACATAAAGAGAGGATATATTTGATCCTATAATCAAAGATGAAGAAAAATATTTTAAGATCCATGCATGATACTCTATTGGATAGGAATTTGGGTATTTTAAGACATACAAATAGATTAGAGATATATTCTCTTGGAAAGGAATGAAAGACGATGTTCTCAAGAATATTAATGAATGAAAGGAGATGTTATAAGAAATATGGTAGAGTCAAATGGAAGCCAAGTAATATTACACAAAAATAATACGTGCTTCACACTCAATTTCAATCAATACATTACAAACTTATATAGGAGTTTTGATCTCCTATATTATAGGAACTATTCTCTAATAATATAAGTTGTTAAACAACTCATATAACTACAATCTCTTGTATAACCTATATATAATATTCCAACAAACCATACTAACAAACCCCATTATTATTTCCTAACAATATTATTACGTTGTTTGTCAACAACTTTTTAACCAATGTGAACACTAATATTTAATTTCCCAACATTCCCACCCTTAGTGTGAACATGGTACGAACTCACACCCTTCATCTGCAGTAAGCCCAACTCTCTTCAGATTCATGATCTTGATTCAAAACGAAAGGCACCTCCCATCAACCTCTCATGGTTTTCACACAGACTTACCACAAACCTGGACATGAACAAGAACCTCCACCATCTGTCCACCTCGTGTGGTTTTTTGGATCCTCCACTGTGCTAATAGATGCTAATACCAATAATAAATGCCGATGCCACTATTAGTCCATGAGAGCATGAAATGAATGAGCCTGATACAATGAAAATCAAACTCCAACAAAGAGGTACGCTGATGAAAGATTCAATAAGGGTTGATCAGTGAAAGAAAGGTGTAGATCAATCATGAACCACTGATCTGAGTAAACAAGACAAGACCGCCAGAAATTCTATAATACCATCAGAAAACAAATCGAGTCAACACCATGGACTCACGGCAAACACAAGCCTGAGAAAATGATGTGAACGCTGATCTTCCAGCTACAAAACACAGGCTTCTACAAAGGATGCATGGATCTCTAATAATAATCCTACCAGAATATCATGTGCAGGCCAAACTTATTGGAAAGAGGCGACAGACATAAAAAATAACCCACACAAAAATTCACTCAATCATTTGATGTGAGTCTTCCCTATACCGTCCAACCAAATCTGATTCCTACATTAACAAGCCTCCTCACCATTTACATCGCCTCAGCAATAGTGATCTAGGAGAGAGACTCTGACAATAGCAATTTCAACTATAATAAGCAAAAATCGATCCCACAATATTAACCTGGCTCTGATACCATATAAGAAATATGGTAGAGTCAAATGGAAGCCAAGTAATATTACACAAAAATAATACGTGCTTCACACTCAATTTTCAATCAATACATTACAAATTTATATAGGAGTTTTGATATAGGAAAGTTATTCTCTAATAATATGAGTTGTTTTAACAACTCATATAACTACAATCTCTCATATAACCTATACATAATATTCCAACAAACCATACTAACAAACCTCATTATTATTTCCTAACAATATTATTATGTTGTTTGTCAACAAATTTTTAACCAATGTGAACACTAATATTTAATTTCCCAACAGATGTGTTCTAGAACATTAAGGAATGTTCATCTTGCCAATAAAATAAGGAAAACAAAGTTTATCTTGTAGGCCTACTTCAAACATTCTCCACTATTGAACAAAAATGAGAAAGTATATCTATGGAATTTGTCACTAGGTTACCTAAAATAAATGGCAAAGACATCATCTTTGTGGTGATGGATAAATTCACCAAGTATGCACATTTTTATGCCATATCCTTTAATTTCAAGGCTTCCCAAATTATTTATTTATTTTTCAATGAGGTTTTCATATTACATGGGCTACCTAAGAACATTGTTAGTGATTGAGATAGTAGGTTTTTGAGTCACTAAATTGACAGCAAAAAATTTCCCCCAAATAGATGGACAAAGTAAAATTGTCAACAAATGAATTGAATAATACACAAAAAACTACATTTTTGGGTAGCAAAAAAACTTGGGCCAAGCGGTTACATTTGGGATAACATTGTTATAAAACATCCTAGACTATAATTCCTTAAGTATGATACCTTTCATGGACTTGTATGGATAAAATGCTTTTACTTTCATGGATATTACAATCATAGAAAATGTGTTCTCAAAGAAAAAAATATGATCATGTAGAGTCAAGGGATATTTAAATCTCTTAAAGATTAGCTTTAGCGAGCTCAAAATAGTAGAAGCTCTATGCAAATCAATAAAATGACAAAGTAATATTTAAAGTTGGAGATAGTCTAATTAAGGCTACAACCTTATCAATAGTCTTCATTGAAGAATAAAGGAGCAAGAAAATTGAAGCCTAGACTTTATGGCCCCTATAAGATTATAAGAATGATAGAAGAAGTGGCCTATGAGCTAGAGCTACTCAAGAAAAATATACTTCACAACATATTCCAACACCACAAGTATGCAATATTTTTCATTTATCTTAGGTAGCATGTAACGAATTCCAAATACTTGCCACTTTTAGATGATGAAGGAAGACACATACTAATCCCAAAATTTATCTTGGATACTTGTGAAGGAAGTTGAATCAAACCATTAGTGAGTAGTTGGTCTAATAGAAGGAATTACTTCTTGAAGATTCTACATGGGAAGGAGTCAATATCTTGAAGCATCAAAAAATGAATTGATTGAGGGAAGGAATTTTGAAGAGGGAGGACTATCATGTTTCCTTTTCCCATAAGATTTTAGGATCTTCTTTAAGCCCATTTTCCATTTTCCATAGGATTGGGGAAACAAATTAAGGAAATGACTTTGTAATACTTTACTATGTCTTATTTTATGAACACCCATATTATGGGGCCATTTTGGTATTATACAATCATACTTTATTTATTTAAGTAATGTTGATAAAGGGTTTAAGAGTAGGGTTCCTTGAAGACAAAAATAAGATTTGAAATTGTATTTTGGAGGAAACGTGAGCACTCAATTGGGTGATCCCACAATAGTGGGTTACACTTTTTGGCCAAACTAGACATTGAACTGAACTTTTTTAACTAAATCTTCACTTTCAAACACTTATAGCTCTTAAACCATAAGGAATTTGGAGATGATGCAAACTAGTGATTTGTAAAATTTTGTGTGTAGATTATATATATATATATTTAAAATTTTTGGAATAAAATTGCATTTTTTTCCATCTCCTTCGAAAACTAGTTTTTAATAGTAAACATCATTTTTAAAGAGTGATGTTCATCGTATAACACAATTTTTTTCTATGAAGGATAAAATTCAAATTTTTTCGAATTTAGATTTGTAACTATGATATCTAGTACCTTAATTTTCTTTCATAATGTTTTATTGAATATTTTTTTCTTAATTATGTTTTGAAGTCAAACCAATTACAATTTAGACATAAGTGAACTGTATAACACAATTTTTTTTGTATGTATTGAAATTCAATTTTTTTTGTTGGATCAAGGAAATCAATACCAAGCACCTAGATATTTTTCATTTTCTTTTTGATAATCTACTATTTTTCTGCATGTGCAGAACAAAGAGCTTGATTTTCGGTGAAAAACCTATGTTTAATTAAACTTAAAAGAAAATAATAAAACAAAAATATATTAAAATTATACTTGATGGAGAGCTCATTTTGAGGACTATAATCCTCTAGTTTGGTTTTTCAAGTTGATTCCATTTTCATTCCTCAACTTGAGCTTCGAAACCCAAAATTCTGCATAAAATTGTAGATGGAGGGGGCAAGGGAAAAAGGGGGGGTTCTAGCAAACCCCCTCTGGACCCCTTTGAGTGAAGGGGGGTTCGCTAGAATGGGGATTCAAGTGAACCCCCTTAAATTAATATGAAAAAATGTGTTTTGAGGAAACCCCTTTATTTTATGGGGTTTGAGCAAACATGCCAACAAAAATGGGTTCGCTCAAAGGGGGCTGTTCGAGCGAACCCAAAAAGGGGTTTGCTCAAACACCCCCTTCAAGAAAACCCCAAAAAACCTCCTCAATTTTTTTTTGAGCACCTAAGCAATTTTTCTTCATGAATGCAATTGCAACCCACTTATGTGGGATCACCCAATTACATATTTAAGCCTAAGTTAAAGATCAATGAGTTCATTATGTTTTCTAACATTATTCCTTCAAATCGATTAAACATCCTCTTTATTTTTCATTGAAGAGTGGAGGATAAAATCCTCTAATTTCCTTTGTCAACTAGTGGAAAAAAACTCCTATCCAACATTGAAAAATTCTACTCAAGGATTATATTTGAGCTTGGGAAACACCTTCAATGCATGTTTTTCTAAGTTTTGGGTTGCTCTCTTATTGCATATATATTGTGATTATAAGGTGGCTTCATAGAACCATTTTATGTAGATTTCTTATATTTTTGATAATAATTTCACAATTATTATTCATGAAATTTTTAGCAAACCAGATTTGACTATAAGTATAATTTCTTTTGTAGTAAAAGGAATAAATAGTTATTGTGAATTGTGGTGTTAGATTATTTATTTTGTAAGGGTTTATAATTCATTTTTATGTAGATATTATTTAAAATAATATAAATTCAATGGTATCCCATGGGGTGAAATCAATCAACAACATTTAGTATCCATAATCAATTATATCTCAAAGATATCCCTCCTCCCCCTTTGTGAGGTGAGTATGGTGATATGTGGAGAATCCCCTTCTCTTTGGCTAAGTTAGAGGGCTTCATGTGTGAATGTTGGGGAGGATAAAGAAGGTAGGTGTTCTATGGATTATCTGGCTCTTAAGGTTGACTTTAAATTAGGAAGGTTGTAGAATTTAAGTTATGGAGAACTAGTTAGAGATCTTGGATAGATATGTTAAAACGAAATTAATATGATTTATCTTTCTCTAAACCTAATTCTCCATGTTCCTTGAAACTAGTCAAAAGATCTTCTAGTCTAGATAATTCTCTTATTAGGAACTTTCTAGGTGCTAGAACAATCATAGATATGGTTAGAAAATAGGTTCATAGCAAATGAATATTGAGTGGTCAACTTCAGATCTTAGCTATAAGGACTATGCCAAGTATCTCATGGATGGTGTTTAGTTTCTTGGAAACACATGGATCCTCCTTAGAAAACAAAAATTGGGTTTTGGTCTAAAGTAGTGTATCAACAGGGTCCTAGTTTGGATTAGACTTCTTGGCCTTTCATTGAAATTTTGGGAGGATGAGGTAATTATGGGAATTTCAAATTCTTTCAAGCTATATTTTACTTTTGATGTGGTGATCAAATCCATAAAAAAATACTTTTTTTCTAAATTTAATTTAATTTTAGATATGGGTAAGGATCTTATGACTTTAGTCACATGGTCCTATAAATTTGGTGATTAGCTAAAACTAATCGAGTAATGCGATGCCTTAGTAGATAACTTGAAGTACAATAAGTTTTGCCACTTTGTTGTTTCTTTCTAGGTCAAGAGGAGGAAGCAAAATATATGGATAATGAACAAAAAAGATGAGCTTGGTCTTCCTTATATTAATGATGATGTGCTATCCATGGAAATGGACAAAGTGGTTAACCATATGATGAACCAAAGGTGTTAAATGCTACCCTTTAGTGGGAAGGAATTTCTTTGAAGAAAACTTTGCTTCGCTAGCCAAGAACATTATGTTGGAGATTATGTGACATCTCTCATTTCCATTCCCTTTATGATTCTAATAAATTTCAATTCTATGATAAAATTGAATATGATTTATAGACTTAAATGTTGGGTGCAAACTATTGATTTAACATAATTATGTATAATCTATTGTTGTATCGCCAAGGCTAATTGATTAAATGTGATTATATGTTTATATTATTTCCTAAGAATGTGACAAGATTATGTTGTGTGATATATAGGTATCAAGGAAGGAGAAGTAGGTCCTAATGTTGAAGTGTTGGAATAATTAAATTGTTAGGACAATTAAAAAATAAAATAAATTAAGATAAATAATTAACTAGAAATAAATAAATTATTTTCTTGGTTAATTTATTTTAATGCATAAAGATAATTTTGTTCATTTTATTTGACAATTAATTTTGAGATTAACTAGAAATAATCATATAAAGAGATAATATTGCTTTAATTATTTGATACTTATATTTTATTTTAAATTAATTATCTCATTGGATAATTATTATTTATAATATCTTTTAAAATATATTTAATGTGACTTTACATTTCAATTATTTGACTAATATAATTTAAATATATTTTCATATGCAATCCCTTATTTTTAAATTTAAAATAGATTAATTATATTTTATTTCAATTTGATAGGTTATGTATTTTTTTGATAGGCTATGTTTGGATTATGTATTATTTGTATCTAGTATTAATTTTTATGTATTTATATATTTGAATTTGTAGAGGAGGAAATTCGACACCCTCAAAATGATGTGATCTCAAGGGGAAAATTTAAGGGCACACAATAAGAGGGGGGTGAATCAATATATGCAAAATCTCAACTTAAAATCGAAATCAACCTTAGTATCATTTTTGGATCTTACTAGATATCATTAAGACAAATAAATATTCAAATGATAAACATAATCACACACCCACACATGAGAACACCAGATATACATGGAAACCCTAGATGGAAAACCACAATGAGAAAAGAGGCCTGGAGCTACTATCCAAATATAGCTTCACAAAAATAATGAATAAGTTACAATCATGAAGTAGGAACCAACCTATCGGAGAAACCAATCCCTTGAAGTATATGTAGGCACCAACCTACTGGAGACACCAATCCCATGAAGTATATGTAGGCACCAACCTACTGGAATACAAAGATAAAACTTGTGGAACCTCAATGTTGATAACATAGCTTACACATGATCTGAGCTTGCCTCAAACACTCTTCTACACTTCTTATGATTTGATTATGGCACAAAAGGATTCAGATATGGAACTCCCATTACAAAACCCAAATAACCCTTGATCAAACAATTCACATCAACACACACTTTTTCACACACATATCATGTTAAGTAAGATGATGATTATATAGAAGACATTACATTAATGTCACTTCATGTTGGCTAGGGGTTTACAATTAACCAAGTTGACATAGGGTGGAACTAAATTCAAATTACATGAAAAATGCAACTGGTAGGTCCTAAAACAAAAAAAAATTTGCCAAAAGAACATGATTCTTGCGCTTGCACAAGAAATTCAATAAGGACCTATTTTATTTCCTCACACTATCTTTGAATGTTGCATGATATTAGACATTGCTGCATATGTTCGAAACTCTAATAGGCTATTAAAAAATCACAATGAACATTTTGTCAATTCAATCTATTTGCATGCTAAACATAACTTTTGGAAACTCTAGAATAAGATAGAATAGATGTAGACATACTCTCCTTTTAAACTGCAAAGCAAAACTTGCATCCAGAAGGGAATACAAAAAATGATTGTATTACTAGAAAAATCTCTCTGCCCTAAGTAACTAGCCTTCAATATTCTAGATCGGACTTCGAAATTACTTCTGTAAACATGAATAAATGAAAGCATGATATTGAAAGCATACTGTAAGCAGTCAAATTCATTATTCTAAAATTTCACTGATAATGATAACTCTGTTAGAAGAATGAGAAGTTTATCATTGATGTTGTTGTTGGCAACATGAGCATTACATTGTTTCCATTGATGTTAACATTGTATCAATATATGAAGATCGTGATGAGAACCATTGTAGTTGGCTCTAATAGGTTTTGGAGTGTTTGTAGAAGACATTTTTGCTAAGTGGTTTATTTTGATAAAGATGGTTGTAATGGGAAATCAACTAATTTTCAACACTACTGATTTAGTGTAACAGTGCTTCAACATTTGGGTCTACACCGGTCGGTAAATGAAGGTGTCACTCTTTACTTCTAAGATCATTTTTTGGATGTTATATGTACTTGATTCCAAGTTTTCATCATGCTTTGGCTATAGGGTCAAAAGATATGAGTAACGGAAGTTGATCTAGAAAATTACAATTATTCTTTGTACAGTGCATTGTATGGGATATTTTGCACTTCTTTGTAAATAATTTTTTGGCTTTATGGATTTAAGGAGATGTTGACAAATGAAATTTTTGTAGGAATTCGAGTTTACATTGAGTTCTTAGATCCACATGTCTGTATGTGGATACATAATTGAAGGATTTTGTTATTAGGTCTTATGTTGTGCCAACCTAACAAGTTTGAAGGTATGTGAAGGTTAAATAAGTATTCCCATCTTATGTGGGATATAATATAGGTCCATGCCGACCTATTTCAAGTTTTTTGAGTTTTGAATCTTGGCACGAGATATGCATGAAAAGTGTTGAAGCTGACAAGTTATGTTTTGAATATTACATCTAATTAGGCTAACCTAATAGATGTTAGAGCTGATGCAAATATATATATGTTAGATCATTTTGGTTTTTTGAGGTATGTAATGAATATATGATGTGTGATGTGAAGATTCTACATGTGAATATTATTAGAGCAAAGCAAATTTAATTTGTGAATGTTGAGTAGAAGATTGAAGTGATGTGAAGGCAAAGGAAAGAAGAGTGTTATTTGAATCAAATGAAGTGTGTAAAATTAGTTTATTGAGCTTCATTGGAACTGTATTTCATGCATATGATAGATGCAATTGTAACAATTCAAAATAGTTTGTGAGCCACCATATCTCTTATATCTTTTTCTCTATGGACAGTGAGTCTACTTGGATAGTGAGCCCACCTACAATGAGCACTTTTGTAAATATACTATAATCGATTATAATATATTGTGAGCTTATCCCCACTATGGTTTTTCCCATTTTGGGTTTTCCATGTAAAAATCCTGGTGTTCATGTGTTATGTGGTGTTGTTAATGTTTCATTCATTCTTTCGTTATTATAGTTGAATATGCTTTGGTGATTGGATGTTTAATGTTTGAATGGTTTAAAACAATACCAATTCACCCCCCTTCTCAGTAATATGGGTGTTCAAAAATTGGTATTAGATCTTGGTTCCTTGGAAGGAGCTTAACTGCTCGGGGAAGGTCTTGGAGGTTGAACATATGGCTGATAGGAAATTTACTATTCATTCAGAAGAGATTCCTATAGTTAGAATCATAGAAGAAGATTGCATGCTCAACAAAGATGAAGAACTCAAAATTTCCCTTGAAGATCTTGAAAAGATTGAAGATGAAAATAGAGATTTGAAAGAAAATATCAAAGAAACAAATGAATGCATCAAAAATTGAGAGAAAATCAAGAAGTTCAGAGAAAGGCATAAGGAAGTCAGTGAGAAATTAAAGCAAGCAAATGAAACCATCACTGGTCTGAAAGTGCAAGTTGAAGAAAAGAAAAAAATTGAGGAATCTTTGAATGCAATGGTAAAAAGAAAATTAGAGGAATGTACAAAGCTTGAACTAGAAGTTGTGAATCTAAGATCAAATTTGGAAAAAGTAGGGAGTCATGAAGACAAATTCAAAATGAGTGCTACAAATCTTGATGAAAGGATTTCAAATCAGAAAGGCTCTAAAGACAAAGGTGGATTAGGGTTTGAGATAGGAGAAAGTTCAAATGCAAAAAAGAAGATCAATGAACCAAATAATATTGAAGATAAGAAAAACAATGGCATGCAGATTCAAAATCAAAGAATAACATTGGTTAGGCAATCAAATGCACAAAGGTACCCATATTTTAATGGTTTTTTTTATTCCTACAATAAATTTAGAAATAAGGAAATAGAATGTAGAATCAAAATCAATTAGAATGTTCAATTTTTTATTGGTCAATGCTTTACATGCTAGAAATTTGGTCATAAAGCTAGTAAATGTAGATGTCAAGTGATGAATGCATATAAAATGGTAGAATGGTTCAATCTTTCAAAGGATATTGCTATACATGTTATGGATTTGGACACAAAGCTAATCAATGTAGATCTAGAATGAATTGAAGGAATATTGGTTAGAAGAATGTCACATGTTACAATTGCAATAGGCCTGGACACATTGCTAAGTTTTGTAGAAGAATAAATACAAGGAAAAATAATCTGGTAAAGAAGAGTGAACTAGTGAAAAAGGTTGATATGATAGAAACAAAAAAGGAAATGGAAAATATTTGGAGAAAGAAGGAAGAGATAAAAGTCAAGGAAGAATTTGTACGATCCTCCAACGCAGATGTTTTCTTTGGAAACCAAGTGAAGAGCTATGGTTTAGGGGGAGCTTTAATGAAAATATTATTTCCTTCGTTAGAGAAGAGGTTCTGATGCCTCAATACAAATATATAAGATGAAGATAAACATGCTTGATCTATTGCTGAAGATTGTGGAAGAAAGCATCTTAATGTGGAAGCTTGCAGAGCTTCAAAAGTTGACTATGCATATAGATGAAGGGTTTACAAATTTATTGGTTGAAGAATCTAATGCAAAATTAGGTTAGATCAAAGGGTTATAAGTGATCTCACTAAGGAAAATTCATTTCACAAAAGCATTCAAGAAGAAGTAGAGTAGCGTAGGTGTGAATTCAAAGTTAGCAAGGCGATTTGAGATTTAGTGCATCAAAACCCTGGTTTGAAAAGTGAAACAAAAGGTATTTATGAATCTTGTTTAGCCTAGTCTTTAGAAATATTTGTTTGAAAGTAGTTTGAATCTATTTTGAAATGGCTACATCAAGGGTTATCGAAGTAACAGAAAAACCAAAACCTAAATTCAAGAAATATCCTGTGAAATCCATAGAAGATGACCAGTTGAGTGCATTTTATCATATTCCTTATGGGGTTTTTCCAATTGAGGATATTACAATCTATAATCATGAAAAAATGGGTGAATATGATCACAGTAAGCTAGGAGAATTATGGAAAAATGAGCTAACTAGAGATGATTTTACCCTAAAACTCAAATACAAAAACCTAGTTGCAAAGAAACTAAATGTATGGAAATTCTTTTCAAATTTATGCCATGAGGAAAAGTGGGTTAGAATGTCACTCAATAGAATTCATGATAAATTCATTTGGATTGACATGCTTGGCATGATACCAAAGGATTTAATAAGAGAGGTTATAGGTCTTTGCTCCACTGGACCTATTCCTATGTTGAAATATGTTAAGAATGAAGTGGTTATGAAACTTATAGGTGCAACATATGACAAGAGAGCTCTAACTATTAACACAATTAGAAACCCAATTGTGAGGTATGCTGCAATGGCAATTGGTTACAAGATCTATTTTACAAACAAGGAAAATTTAGTTTCTGCCACTGCAATTAATGTGGCATGTGAGATGGTTGAAAAAGATGTGGACTATGATATTTGCTAGTTGTTAAGGAAACAATTGATGTAAAATTTGAACCATACCAAAGAGAAGAAATATGCATTTAAATATGGCACTTTGGTTGTATTTTTTCTATTTTATTTCTTGAAGGAGCTTCTTAGAACAAAAAGTATAACCTGGTTGAAATGAAGACCAACTGCCCATTAAATTGAATATTTCATGAAGAGTCTTGGTGACATAAATTCTTAGGATGAGGCTTTTACAACCTTCTTTTCAGTTTTCCAAAGGAAGATGCAATCTAGAGATAGAATCCCAAGGAATTTAGTAAAGAAATATGAGAATGACATCACATTTTTGGTATCAATAGACCAATGCATCATGGAAGTAGTAGAACCAAGGTTTGTGTAGATCCCTGAATTGGGATATGAAGTAACCGAGGAAGATGTTGTTGGTTTAGTTGATGTTTTTGAAGGGTCCTAAGGATACATCAAAAGAAAGGTATGGAATGTTGCAAGTATGAATGAGTATGGTGGTGTTTTCATTAATGTTATCATTGATGTCAACATAGTATAGGTTGTTGCAAAGAAAGGAATAAAGTGATTGCAGGTCGTGCATGTATAGTTGAGATATTATAGAGATGTTGTGAGTACATGGATCTATCTTTGTGGTGTTGTAGGTTTTTTGATATGATGAGTTACCAAGTGCTTTTGAGAAAATTAATAAATAGTGAAGTCATAATTGTTTGTGTGTTCAAAATGTGCTCCAGTATGTGCTCTACATTCCTTCTGTATTGATCCTATGCTTGTGCAGATCTAATGTGTTGTTTATGGGAATCCTTGGGTGATATATCCTAGATTATAGCTTTTGGTTTGATGAAGATTGAAAGTTGTGTTCATTAGTGTGTGAACTGGTCTAACAGAGTTGTTTGTCTGTGGAATGGGAGAAATGTATCTGCTCCATAGTCCTCTGCTAGTTTGTTTCAAGTCTTGTGGATATGGAAGAATGCTTTTAATAGTGTTATCTGTGTTCTATCAAAGGAATTTGTGGTTTGGTGCTTTGGAAGACTAGTTTCAGAGTTATTGTGTGTGTGTACAGTTCCAATGGACTGATGGAAGTGTTTTGTGTATAAAGGTTGCAATAGCTACAGATGAATCTAAAGGAATCTAAGATGTGTTGTAGTGTATGGTGAAGCATGTTTTGTGGTCTGCATATTATCTTCTTTTTGCAGAAGCATGTACTTGAAAGTTAATTGGTGTTTTCATTAGGTTTGGTTGACCTGGTGCTTACACGTCATGTGAAGGATAAGTATCAATTAAGAAAGTATGTGATTGATCCAAGATGTTGTTTTGGGTCTTGGTTAAGTGTTGGTTTGGTCTACTCTCATTCTTATCCACTGCGGGAATGTTGAGTTTCTGACCTAATTTGAATTTGTAAAATGAAGTGTGTGTAGCCAACCTTGGAGAAGTTTCTGAGGTTGAAGATGGTATAAATACAAGAAAGATGTTAAGGATTGTATGCCACAAGTGTGAGAAGCAAGGTAGATGCAAGAGATCATGCAAAAGTGAACTGAGGTAGTGAGAACTTCAATGTGTTAGACTCCTGAAAGCAACAAGCTGATGGTGTCTGCAATTTTTTGATCAAGGCTGCAGATGTGTGCAAGTTGTTGTGGTGGATCTTCTATTGCATTGAGATAGTGTTCTCTATGTAACACTCTTATTTCTATCTTTTTGTATCTATAGGCAATGAGCCTCTTATTCAGATAGTGAGTCCTCTCTTGGTCAGTGAGCCCCTTTGGTAGTGATACTCTTATTCGGACAGTGAGTTCTATCTAGACAGTGAGTCCTCTCTTGGGTAGTGAGCCCCCTTGGCAGTGAGCCTCTTTGTAAATAGTTTTGCAATTACTCTTATATTGTGAGTTAATCCTCGCTGTGGTTTTTCCCTTATTGGGTTTTCTAAGTAAATCTAGTGTTGCTTGTGTTGATATTGCTTTATGTCATTTTCACTTCATGCTCATACTTAATAATAGATTAATGTGGATGGAGAGAATAATTTTTTGAGGTTTATGATTGGTGACAACTGATTCAATGCCCCTCTTACTTGTCTTGTGAATTTAAAAAATTGGTATCAGAGCTTTGGTTCCTTAGAGAAGATCTTAACAACTTCACAAATTGACAATCCTTGTGTTTGATGGATCTGACTATAGTTTCTAGAAAGTAAAGATGAGAGGTTACCTGATCTCTTTTGGTTACAAGACTTGGAAAGCTGTTAAGACAAAATATGTTGAGTTGACAAGTGGTCCTTCTTCTGCAAATGAAATTTCTACCTATGAAGAAAATGAAAAAGCAAGGTATGCAATCTATTATGCTTTATCTAAGACTGAGCTGACAAAAGTTATTTCATTGGGCACTGCTTATGAATTTTGGGACAAGTTGAAAGATATCTATGAAGGAAATGATAGAGTCAAATTTTCAAAGAAGTTAACAGCTAAGCACATATATGAGACCTTGAAAATGGAAGAAGGTGAAGACATTGCAAGCTACTTTCAGAGGGTTGATATTGCAATAAATGAAGTCAAAAATCAAGGTGGTACTCTAATAGATGAAGATGTAATGGAGAAGATTCTAATGACCCTACCAAAGAGTTACAATGATAAGGTCTTAGCCATTGAGGAAGTGTATGATCCAAAGAAATTCACTAAAGAACAACTATTTGGCACCTTGACTGCTTTTGAAATGAGGAAATTTGGAAAAGAAAAGGAGAAAACATAAACAACCTTTAAAGCCACTAAGACAAAAGATGATCTAGATGGTGATAGTTCAGAGGAGTTGGAAGCAAATTTTACAAGGAAGTTGAAGAAAGGTAATGGTAATTACAAAGGCATGTTAACTTTTAAATGTTTCAGTTGTGGAAAATATTGGTCACTATGCTTCAAGATGTCCAAATAGAGACACACGTAAGAAGAGCAGAGACAATAAAGACAAAAGGGACAAAAATTTCAAGAAATTGTATTATGTTAGAGAAGATGCTGGAATTTCTAATGATGAATCTAATTTTGAGAATGATAAAGATGAATTCTTGTTCTTAGCCTTAGAGAATAAATCAGTGTCTACTAACCATGGAAGATGTGCAAGGGAATGTGGTCTGAAAAACAAGAAGGAAGAGATGGAAGGTACTGTGGTTACTACCTTTCATGCTAGACAAGATGAAGATTATTGGGTAATTGAAAGTGGTTGCTCAAATCATATGACCAAAGACAAAAATAAGTTCACTAAAATTGAAAAGTATGATGGAGGATTAGTCATGTTTGGAGATGATTCTGGTGCAAAGATTGTTGGAAAATGAACAATTAGTTTTGATGGAAAACAAAATACTGATGATGTTTATTATGTTAAGGGATTAAGGCATAATATCTTGAGTGTTGGACAAATGTGTAGCAAAGGATTTAAGCTTGTGTTTCAGGATCATACTTGTGAGATCAGAAAAGGGATCGAAACTATGATAGCTGTAGGAAGAAAAACACATGGAACATTTATCAACTTAAGGGTGTTGATGGTCATTTTTTTGTGTCTCAAGTTAATGAAAGTTGGCTATGGCACTATAGGATGGGGCATGTAAACTTTGACAACATAATCAGGATTAGGTCAAGGGAAGCTGTCAGGTATTTTCCTAGAATCACAAAGCCTACCAATATTGTTTGCAAAAGTTGTCAGTTGGGAAAACAAACAAGTTGCAGCTTTAAAGGAAAAGAAAAATCAACTACCAAAATTTTGGAATTGATTCATACAAACCTTTGTGGTCCTACAAGAGAAATAAGTCTTAATGGTGACATATATTTTATGCTTCTTATTGATGATTATTCTAGAATGACATGGGTTACTTTTCTTAGGGATAAATCTCAAGATCTAGACAGATTCAAGGCGTTCAAGGCTATGGTAGAAAATGAAGTGAACCTAAAAATAAAATGTTTAAGGTTTGATAGAAGTGGAGAATTCACCTCCAATGAGTTTAATATGTTTTGTGAAGAGCATGGTATAAAGAGGCATCTTTTTGCTCCTAGAACTCCTCAATAGAATGGAGTTGCTGAGAGGAAGAAACAAACTATTCAAGAAGCTGCAAGGACTATGATGAAAGAGGAAAATGTACTTGAAGTATATTGGAGAGAAGAAATTCACACTGTTGTTTAATCATATCAAAGGTAACAACACAAAGACCCCTTATGAACAATGGCATGTCAAAATTCCTAGTGTTAAGTACTTTAGGTGTTTGGAAGCAAATGGTATATTAAAAGAGATGATGAGAATCTAGGAAAGTTTTATGAAAGATGTGATGAAGGTATTTTCCTTGGATACTCAACTAATAGCAAAGCTTATAGATGCTTTAATAAAAGATTGAGAAAGATTGTTGAAAGTGAAAATGTAAAAGTTGATGAAGATATGCACAAATCAGTTGAAACAAGTGAAGTTGAACCAGATGAGCCTATCTGCAGACAAGAGAAAGGGAAGGATAAGGAAGAAGAAGAAAAAATTGAGGAAGAAGAAGCTCCGGAACCTGCTCCTAACACTCCAAAATATGTACAGAAAAATCATCTGGAAGAACAGATAATTGGAGACAAAAGTGAAGGTGTAAAGACAAGAAGCAAAGTGGTAGCAGTTGAGGTAAATTTTTGTTTACTTTCCAATATAGGACCTAAAATAGTGTGTGAAGCATGCAAAGATGAAAATTGTGTTAGAGCAATGAATGAGGAATTAAAACAGATAGAGAAAAATCAGACATGGGAATTGGTTCCTAGACCGGTAAACAAGAATGTAATTGGTACAAAATGGGTATTTAGGCATAAGATGAATGAGAATGGAGTAGTAAGAAACAAAGCAAGGATTGTGTGCAAAGGTTATTCATAGGTTGAAGGAATAGATTTTGAGGAAACATTTGCATCGGTGGCATGAATGGAGGCTATTCAGATGTTTTTGGCATTTTATGCTCACAAAGATTCCAAGGTATACCAGATGAATGTTAAGTCTGCATTCTTGAATGGAGAATTGGAAGAAGAGGTCTACATGGAACAAATGGACAGATTTCAGTTAGCACATCAACTAGACATGGTCTGTAAGTTGAAAAAGGAACTATATGGACTTAAACAGGCTCCTAGAGCATGGCATACAAGGTTGGATAGGTACTTGACTCAACAAAGGTTCAACAAAGGCTCCACATATAGTAATGTCTATTTCAAGGTTGAAGAAAACAAAATGCTGAAAGTGGTTGTGTATGTTGATGAGATTATCTTTGGAGGAAATGAGGGTATGTGCAAGAAATTTGGAGATGAGATGCAAAAAGAGTTTGAAATGTCTATGATTGGTGAGTTTAATTTCTTCCTTAGACTTCAAGTGAATCAAACTAATAAGGGCATATTCATTTCACAATAAAAGTATGTTAAATAATCACTAAAGAAGTCTGGAATGGATGAATCCAAATCGGTTTGTACCCCTATGGTGACTGGATGCAAACTAAGGATGATGAATCTTCTAAAGTTGATCATAGCATGCACAAATCTATGATTGGTGGACTATTATATCTTACTAATACTAGACTGAATATCATGCATGCAGAATCTTTGGTTGCCATATTTCAAGCATAACCCAAAGAAACACATGTTATAGCTATGAAAAGAATATTCAAATATCTAAAAGGGACTCCAAATTAAGGTTTGTGGTATCCTAAGGATACTGATTTTACTTTGAGTGCTTACACTGATGTAGATTGGGCTAGTTGTGTAGATTACCAGAAGAGTACAAGTGGTGGTGCATTCTTTCTTGGATGCATGTTGGTTTCATGGCTAAGCAAGAAATAGTATTCAATTTCTTTATCCACTACAGAAGCTGAATACATTGTAGCAACATCTTGCTACACACAGGTACTATGGATGAAACAAACATTGAAGGATATTGGAGTGATGTGTGATGAGCCTATCCCTATCTTCTATGATAATACAAGTGCAATAAATATTTCAAAGAATCTGGTAATGCATTCAAGTACAAAGCATATATCTATCATATATCATTTCTTGAGAGATAAGGTATTGGAGAATGAATTCAAGTTGGAATATGTGCCTACAAAGGATTAAATTGCTGATATATTTACTAAGGCTCTTCCGAAGGATACTTTTGAGTATCTTAGGGAGAAATTGGGGGTTATTTCCCCTCCTTCTTTGAACAAGGTGCACATGGAGGTGCATTAGTCTAGTGGATCTACAAATTCATTATTTGTCTAGACTGATGACTGGGGTCTACTCCTCAGGGGGAGTAGGAAGTATCATTATTGCAGTATAAGATGTGTGTTTCCATGAGTACACTCCTAAGGGGGAGTGATTAGAATTATGTAAAAACCTTCTATTCTTTGGCATTGATGTCAAAGGGGGAGAGAGAGTCACATGTTTCCATCAATGAAAAAGGGGGAGATTGTTGCAAGTATGAATGAGTATGGTGGTATTGTCATTAATGTTGTCATTGATTTCAACACAATATAGGTTATTACAGAGAAAGGAATCAAGAGATTGTAGGTGGTGCATGTATAGTTAAGATACTATAGAGATGTTGTGAGTACATGGAGCTATCTTTATGGTGTTGTAGGTGTTCTAATATGATGAGTTACCAAGTGCTTTTGAGAAAATTAATAAATAGTGAAGTCATAATTGTGTGTGTGTTTAGAATGTGCTCCACATTTCTTCTGTGTTCATCCTATGCTTGTGCAGATCTGAAGTGTTGTTTATGGGAATCCTTGGGTGATATATCCTAGATTATAGCTTTTGGTTTGATGAAGAGTGAAAGTTGTGTGAACTAGTCTAGTAGAGTTATTTGTCTGTGGACATGGAGAAATGTATCTACTTTGTAGTCCTCCATTGGTTTGTTTCAATTCTTGCACATCTGGAAGAAGGCTTGTAATGGTGTTATCTATGTTCTATCAAAGGTGTTCATGTTTTGGTGCTCCAGAATACTAGTTTTAGAGTTACTGTGTGTCTGTACAGTCCAGATGGACTGATGGAAGTGTTTTATGTATAAAGATTGTTGCAATAGCTACAGATGAATTTGAAGGCATCTAATATGTGTTCCAGTGTATGGTGAAGCATTTTTTGTGGTCCACATGTTATCTTCTTTTTGTAAAAGTGTGTACTTGAAAGTTCATTGGTGTTTTCATTAGGTTTGGCCGACTTGGTGCTTACACATCATGCAAAGGATAAGTATCAATTAAGAAAGTGTGTGATTGATCCAAGATGTTGTTTTGGGTCTTGGTTAAGTGTTGGTTTGGTCTATTCTCATTCTTATCCATCGCGGGAATGTTGAGTTGCTGATCTAATTTGAATTTGTAAAATGAAGCGTGTGTAGTTGACCTTGGAGAAATTTTCTAAGGTTGAAGATGGTATAAATACAAGGCAAGGTGTTAAGGATTGTATGCCAAAAGTGTGAGAAGAAAGGTAGATGCAAGAGATCGTGTAAAAGTAAACTGAGATAGTGAGAAATTCAATGTGTTAGACTCCTAAAAGAAACAAGCTGATGTTGTCTGTAATTTTTTGATCAAGGCTACAAATGTGTGCAAGTTATTGTGGTGGATCTTTTGTTGCACTAAGATAGTGTTATTTGTGTAACATTATTATTTCTATCTTTCTATATCTGTAGGTAGTGATCCTCTTATTCAGATAGTGAGTCCTATCTTGGGTAGTGAGCCCCTTTGGTAGTGAGCCTCTTATTTAGATGGTGAGTCCTATCTAGATAGTGAGCCCTATCTTGGGCAGTGATTCCCCTTGGTAGTGAGCCTCTTTGTAAATGGTTTTGCAATAAATTTTATATTGTGAATTAATCCTCACTGTGGTTTTTCCCTTATTGGGTTTTCCACGTAAATCTGGTGTTGCTTGTGTTGATATTGCTTTCTGTCAATTGTACTTCATGCTCATACTTAATAACAGATTAATGTGGATGGAGAGATAATAATTATTTGAGGTTTATGATTGGTGACAATTGATTCACCCCCCCTCTTAGTTGTATTATGCATTTCAACATGGAAAATATGCAGAGAAATCCATGGAGGTACACATGGAACAAAAGAAATCAATAATTCAAAAGAAGGTAAGAAATATGGTGGAAGATATTGTAGAGGAAATGGGTGTATCTAAGGAACAAATGCAACATTTAAGAGAGAAAGCTAAAGGAGAATCAAGTGGTACATGAAGATCTGACTTTAAAAGATCTGGAAGGACTTCTACCACTCCCTCTATTCAAAAGTCCTATGGGACTATTCCCTCTATTGGAAATAAAAAGAAAACCACTGCTAGTGCTCCTGTAAGGGAGAAATCGCCTCCTATTGTGCAAACTGCAAGTTGAGAAGAAGATCACCACTGTTGCACCAATTATTTCCCCCACCAAGAGAAGAGTAAAGAAAAATCAAATGAGAGAGAATAGTATAAGTGTCAATGTAGCAGAAGAAGAGGAAATGGAAGAAGGACCATAGTTGTTCCAGAGAAGGAGAAGTGATGCTTCACAAGGTGAAGCCAATGTGAAAAGGAGAAGGTTTAATATTATTGATATTGATAGTGAAGAGGAGATTGAAGAAGAAAAGAAGAAATTTGTTATTCATATGAGGGAAAAGAAGAAAGAGGCCACCAAGAAGGTGTAACCAGAGAAAAAGAAAGGAAAAGAAACAAGTCAAAAGAGACTCCAAGTGAAAGCAGAGAACAAGGAAAACTAGAATTGGTAAGACATCATTCTCCTATGAAACTAGAAGCATTATTCAATAGTATTCTAAAAAATGAGATGTTGGGAGAAACCGTAGCCCTAAACTAAGAAATAGATGAGGTGGATAAGGCCACCATTGTTGAGGCTATCATCAAGTATATTGTTTTCCTTGAGGTGGACATGATAAACATTAGAAAGAAAATACCTAAAGACTTATGGAATATTCTGTTAGAAAGAAGGAAAGAAGCTATAGAAGAAGAAACAAGGCTTAAGGAAGAAGCATTGGAAAGAATAAGTGTTCCTCTCTTTGAGGATGACAAAGCAACCTTGGATACTGTATTTAGAAAAGAGCTAATAACTAAGCAAAGGGTGAAACCCTTTATGGGTAAAGATTAGAATGATCTTGAAAGAATTAAAAAGGAAAGTATTGAAAAAGTAGAAGAAATATCACAAAAAATGGGAATGACACCAATAAATGAAGAAGAAGTGAATGAGGAAATCCCTGTTGTGGAACCAAACATTGAAGATGATGTGTAGAAAGATGATGCTCAACATGAGTAGGACACAAATGAAGAAGCTGCATATGACAACACACCTCCAAAAGTAGAGGACATGATAGAAAAAGATGCTGAGGAAGTAGAGATCGAAGAAGAAATTGCAAAGGAGAATACTACTCCTCCTCTGGTGTACCAGAAAGAGCTACTTCAGTTAACATAGAAAACCCTCTTGAGGAAGAAAATAAGGATGATGATAAGGAAAATGCCAATGTGGAGAGGGAAGGAGATAAAGAAAAGAGAGATGAAGATAAGGATGCATCCGAAGATGCACAAACAAAAATAGAGAAACTAATAGACTCTAGAAATGATAAAGAAAAGAGCTCAAAGGGAAAGGCTATGAAAAAAACAAAGTGTTCTGGTGAATCCTCCAGCTCCTCTAGAGATTCCTTGAAGAATCTATTAAGTATGCAGCCCAAGTTCCAACCTATTGTGTCATCACAATTACTGCAATTGTTGATGCAATAGGGTAATGTGGATTTGGATAAGACCTATACCCTCCATAAGCTACAATTGGAAGATGTATTTCATGCATTCACAAGAAAATAAATCATTGAGAAGCACCAGAGAAGTGGATAACTGATAGAGGAATTCGATGAAAGCATTACAAGAGACCATACTTGGTGCAAACATAGATACATCATTATCCAATATCGAAAATCTAAAATTGTTAATTGATTCTTTTAAGGTGTATGCTTCCAGACTTAAAGATGAAGCAAAGGAGTTTGAGAAGATAATTAATGATAAGAAAATGTTGGAAATAATTGAGAAATGTGCTCTTACACATAAATTTTTTTCAAAATTATTGAAGGATGCACAAGGGTGTGTTGATGATGCAAAGGCTCTTTATCAATATGGCATGAAGTGGCTTGGATCCACACAGAGAATTAGAAAGGAAATGGACTCCATTGACTCTCAAAGCAACTCTTCCTCAAGTGCCTATGGTCTAACACTCAACCTTACTAGAGACACAAGGAACACCATTGAAGATCTGCATAAGAAATTATTTCAACTGCAAGCCTAGAAAGAACACATCATTCTACAGTTTGGAGAAATAAGGGACTTGGCCAATCCCAAACTATTACTTGTTTCAAAATCCCTTTTAAGTGTTGACAAAGCTAAGTAGATGAATTCAGTACTTGACACTCCAGAAGAAGGAGAAGAGCTACTATTGAAATTCGAAACACGATGCAGATTGCTTGCATGAGAGAAAAATATTCAAAAGAAGGTAGGCAAGCATGGCAGGCCCATGTACAAAAGTTGCAGGCATCAACCTCCTCCAGTCGACATGTTTCTCACTTTTTCATGTATTTCAATATTTTTATTCATATTATTTGTATATATGTAGACTATGTAGAACAATTTTCTAGTACAATTTTTGGTTTTTTCTTTGGTACATGACTAAGGGGGAGTCAATTCAATCCTTTGAGTTTGTATATATGCTTACATTTCTCAGGGGGAGTTCTGGTGAAAGACAACACAATTGTATAGGCACCTTTTTTCCTTGATGTAAAAGGGGGAGAATATTTTGGAGAAGTTTAGAGATATTTTTGGCATGTTGCCATCAATGACAAAGGAAAAGATTGTTGGAAGAATGAAAAGTCTATCATTGATGATGTTGTTGGAAACATGAGCATTACAATGTTTTCATTGATTTCAACATTGTATCAGGATATGAAGATCATGATGAGAATCATTGTAGTTGGCTCTAACAGGTTTTTGAGTGTTCATAGAAGACATTCTTGCTAAGTGGTTTGGTCCAGTAAAGATGGTTGTAATGGTAAATTGACTAAGTGTCAAGATTGCTCATGATTTAGTGTAACAATGCTTCAATTTTTGGGTCTATACCAGTCCTCAAATGAAGGTGTCACTTTGTGCTTCTAACATCATTTTGCTGGATGCTAGATGTACTTGATTCCATTTTTTCATCATGTTTTTGCTATAGGATTGAAAGATATGAGAAATAGAAGTTGATTTGGAAAATCACAGTTATTCTCTATACAATGCATTTGTGTGGGAGAGTCCACACTTCTCCATGGATGAGTTTTTGGCTTTGCAAATTTAAGGAGATGTTGACAAATGCAATTTGTGTAGGAATTCTAGTTGACATTGAGTTTTGAGATCCACATTTTTGTTGGATGATGTGGTTGTGTTGCTGATATGTGGTTTTCATTGATGTCCACACTATTAGCATTGATGTATTGAAGGTTGTATATGTCGAGGATATTGAGAAAATTGTAAAAGAAAGAGTTGCAATTTGATAGTGGAACAGTGAAGGTCCTGAAGGTGTCTTGCTCAGTACATTGATGATCAATCATTTTGAATTAAAGTGTTTATTGCTGAGTGTATCTAGTTTATCCACCAGAAGTTTCAAAGGTCCATGTGAAGATTTGATCGTGTTATGAACAGTTGTGTTCTGACAATTTTTTATGTGACTTCAGTTAGTGTTCTTGATTGAAGTTGATGTGATTCTAGTAATTTCAATTGTTGAAAATGCTTCTCTGTTGATTCTTGGTGCTTGTGGATGTTTCTAGATCATGCTCTACCTTTTTTGCTCATCTGTGTTGATCGGTGTGTTTGTGGTTGGTGATTTTTCTCTTGTGTGTTCAGGTTTTTATGTTCTTGGCCTACATGGTGGTTGTAACATGTTGTTGATCCTTGGAGATTAAAATTTGAATGTTTTGCATGATTGAGGATGTTGTTTTGGGCCACAATGTATTATTGGCCGATGGTGTTTGATTTGCATTGAAAATTTACTTGTAAATTCGGGCCGACATTGTGTATAGGTTTTATATTTCATATTTTATTCTAGTTGATGAAGTTGTTGATGTAAATCCATGTGTCAGATATATATGAGTGGATTTTTGTGTGAAGTTAAGGTGTGTGTGTGAGAAAAAGAAGAGAAAGTGTGTGAATAGTGATCTAATCATTCGATTGCAGAGCAGAGTGTGAAGAAGTTTGAGCAAAGTGTAAAGGAGTGTTTCTATGCTTAACCAGAATTGTAATCAAACTTTTGTAGAAGCTATTTTCTCAGTTCATAACCTACAGATCTAATCTGAATTTCTTTAAGAAAGTTTGTCTTATTTGGGCAGTGAGCCCTCTTATATTTGATCAATGAGCTCTAGGAAGCGTGCCTGAATGCATGTGCATTCCCATTATTCTTCTTTATACTTTTAACAAGGTATAATATTGTGGACTAACATCCACCGCGGTTTTTTCCCTAATAGGGTTTCCAAAAAATAAAAAATTCTTGGTGTTCTCTATGTTTCTGATGTACTGATTGTTTGTGGTTTATTGTTCATTCATCAGATCTAAGATTAAAGTTAAGTTAAGTTTGAAAAGTTTAAATATTCTATGACAATTGATTCACCCCCCCTCTCTCAGTTGTCTATCCTTTTTTTGGCAACAATTGGTATCAGAGCAGGTTCCTCTAAAGAATTTTAAAAGCTTGAGGTGATCTGAGATGGCATCATATAAGAAGGACAACCCTAGATTCGATGGAACAAACTACTCTCTGTGGAAATCTAGAATGGAATGCCATTTGAGATGTATTGGTGAATCCTTCTAGAATATTACAAAGAATAGATATGTTATTCCTCAGAACGTTCCTTCCACTCTTGATGAGATTAAAGAGGCTAAGATTAACATCATGGCTATTGAAGCTTTGCTAAGTGCTCTGATAGATTCATAAATGAAAAATGTGATGGATCTGAAGATAAATCATGAGATCTGGAAGAAGTTGGAGACTTGGTATGAAGGAGATGCACTTGTGAAGGTCTCTAAGCTATAGAGTTTGAAAGGAAAGTATGAAACCTTGAAGATGGGTGAAGATGAAAATACTTCTTTTATGCAAAGAGTAAATGAACTTGTGATGGGTATTAGATGTTCCAGTGGTACCTTGGATGAACAAGAAATTGTAGCTAAAGTGCTTAGATCATTGCCTCCCTCTTACAAATCAAAGGCTCATGCTATTGAAGAGCTCATAATAGTGACAAATGTGACAAGAGATATGATGATTGGTAAACTTGCTGCTTTTGAGTTTAATGAATTTGGTGATTCTACCCCCAAGATTGAATCTGCATTTAAGGCCTCTGTATCTAGAAGAAACAAGAAAAGATATGATCTGGGAGAAAGTTCTAGAAAGACATTCAAGTATGAGGAAGAGATAAAGTAGCTTGAAGATGAATAAAGAGAGGTAGAAGAGCTGGAAACACTGATTGTAAAGAAAGAAGGTAGAGGACAAGGTAAGTATAAAGGAAAGTTTCCTATTAAATGTTTCTCTTGCAGTAATATAGGTCATTTTGCTCCAAGGTGTTCTGAAAGAGTTCCTAGGTCCAAGCCTAACAAACCTAGATTTCAAAAGAAATTCTATTTTGCTGAAGAAGGTGTGATTGATGCAGAGTTTGATAAAGAAAATGGAAATGAAGATGAATGGTGTTTCTTTGCTATCAAGGAAAATGGTCTAGTGGCTACTGAATCTACTAAATTTGAGAAAGCTCTTGTAGCCCAATATGAAGAAAGCTCTTGCATCCAAAATTGAAGAAAAGGATAAGTGGGTTATTGACAGCAGATGCTCACATCATATGGATGGTGACAAAAGAAAATTTGTAAGTCTAGAGAAGTATGACGGTGGGGTTGTATGATTCAGAGATAACAATGCTGGTGTGATTCGTGGAAGAGGATCTATTTGTATTGGTGGTAAACATAACACTGATGATGTTGTTTATGTTGAAGGCTTGAAGCATAATGTGTTGAGTGTTGGATAGATGGTGGACAAGGGTTATGATCTTTAGTTCAAAGATGGAAGATGCAAGATACTTGGAAGCTCTGGAAATATGATTGCTTCAGGTACAAAGACAATAGGTAATATTTTTCACTTGAGTGCTATCAATGTAAGTTGTTTAATTGCTTAAGTACATGAAAGATGGTTATGGTATAGGAGGCTGTGTCATGTGAATTTTGATAACATTGCCAAGGTAAGATCCACTCTAGCAGTAAGAGATCTACCTAAGCTAGTGAAGCCTACTAACAAAATATGCAAGGAATGTCAGATGGGAAAATAGACTAGAGTTTCTTTTCAGAGCAAAAAAAATCATTCTAATGGAATACTGGAGTTGGTGCATACTGATTTATGTGGTCCCTCCAAAATAAGAAGTCTACAAGGAGAAAGGTACTTTATGTTGCTTATTGATGATTACTCTAGGATGATATGAGTTGCTTTCTTATGAGAAAAATGTGAAGCATTAGAGAAGTTAAAAAGTTTCAAAGCTATGGAAAAGAATGAGACATGTCCGAAGTTAAAATTCCCAAGGTCAGATAGAGGTGGTGAGTTCACTTACCAGAAGTTCAATTCTATCTGTGAAGAGCATGGAATCAAAACACAACTATATGCTCGCTGAACCCCTCAAAAAAATGGAGTTGTAGAGAGAAAGAACAAAACAATTTTGGATGCTTCTAGAACACTAATGATAGAAGGAAATGTGCCTCACATCTATTGGAGAGAAGCTATAAACATTGTCGTGTATACTCTAAATCAGGTAAATGCCAATGGTAATTCCCATAATATTCAGTTTGAACTATGGTTTGGTTATAAGCCTGCTATTAAATATTTCAAAATCTTTGGAAGGAAGTGTTATATCAAGAGAGATGAGGACATAGGAAAGTTTTATGAAAGGAGTGACAAAGGAATATTTCTAGGTTACTCTACTAAAAGCAGAGATTATTGGTGCTATAATAGAAGACTAAGAAAAATGGTTGAAAGTGAAAATGTCAGAGTTGATGAGGACTCTATAAGATCATCTAGATACCATGGATATGATTTAGATGACCAAAAAGATAGTATAGAAAAATGGAAGAATGCACAAACATAGAGTCATGTTCAAATTGTTTTGGTAAATCAAGAAAGTCAAGAAGGAGAGACAAGTGGAAGTGTAGAAGAAAGAACAAAAGAACCTTATGTGTGAGAGAATTCTAAAATTCTGAGGTATGTAAAGCTAAATAATTCTAAAAAATAAAATTATAGGAGACAAGAATAAAGGTGTGCAAACTAGAAGAAGGATTGCAGAAGAATATTGTCTGATTTCCAAAACTGAGCCTAGCAATGTCAATGAAGCTTGTAATGATGAACACTGGATGGAAGCTATGAAGGAAGAATTGATGTAGATTGAAAATAATGATACTTGGATTCTTGTTCCTAGACCTAAAGATAAAATTTTTATTGGTACTAAATGGGTCTTTCAGAATAAGTTGAATGAACAAGGTGAAGTGGTCCAAAATAAAGCAAGATTGGTATGTAAAGGGTATTCACAAATGAAAGGTATTGATTTTGAAGAAACCTTTGCCCCTGTTGCTAGAACTGAAGTTGTAAGATTATTTATTGCTTATGTTGCATATAAGAATTACAAAGTTTATCAAATGAATGTGAAGTCAACCTTTCTGAATGGTGAGTTAGAAGAAGAGTTATATGTTGAATAGCTGGATGGATTTCAATTAACTGATAAGGAAGACATGGTTTTTTGATTGAAGAAAGCTTTGTATGGACTCAAGCAAGCCCCAGAGCCTAGTATGCTAGACTGAATAAATACTTACTAAAGATTGGTTTCAATAAAGGTATTTTTGACAAGAACTTGTATTTTAAGTTGGATCATGATAAAGAGTTGATTATTGAAGTCTTTGTTGATGACATTATTTTTGGATGAGATGATGATCTATGTATGAGGTTTGTTGATGAAATGAAAAGTGAATTTGAAATGAGTATGATTGGAGAGATGATGTTCTTTCTAGGATTGCAAGTCACTCAATTAGACAATGGGATTTTCCTATCTTAGTCCAAATATGTGAGAGAGTTGCTGGAGAAGTTTGGCATGGAAGACTCAAAGCCTATTGGTACACCTATGCTAACCGGATGCAAGTTAACATAGAATGATGATTCTCCTAAGGAAAATCAAACAAGATATAGGTCAATGATTGGTGGATTGCTCTACTTAACTTAGACCAGACCAGACATCATGAATGTTGTGTGTTTGGTTGCTAGATATCAAGCTAATCCGAAAGAATCTCATGTGACTGTTGTAAAGAGAATTTTTAGATACCTAAAAGGAACAATTGATTTTGGGCTTTGGTATCCTAAAGATGATGGTCTTACTTTGAGTGCCTATACTAATGTGGATTGGGCATGAGATGTAGATGACAAGAAAATCACAAGTGGTGGTGCCTTCTTCCTAGGGAAGAAGCTGGTATCTTGGTTGAGTAAAAAGTAGAATTCCATATCCCTATCTACTACTGATGTTGCAAATAATTGTACTCAAGTGTTGTGGATGAAAAAAATGTTGAAAGCTATCAAAGTAGTATATGATGAGCCAATTTACATATATTGTGACAACTCAAGTACAATAAACATATTGATGAATTTGGTGCTACACTCTAATACCAAGCATATATCAATCAAGTTTTACTTCTTGAGAGAGAAAGTGAGTGAGAAAGAAGTTAGACTAGAGTTTGTGCCTATCAAAGAAAATATTGCAGGCATTTTCACCAAGTCATTGCCAAAGGATACTTTTGACTATCTTAGAGGGATGCTAAGGGTAATTACCCCCCCTGATATGAACTAGAGATGAATTTATTTACATCAAGCCATGCATTTCATGATCATATTTTGATTTGGATTGATGTTTCCATGGCTACTACTTAGGGGGAGTAGTCAGATGTGAAGACATGTGGTTCAAAGCTTGTGTGTGGAAAGATAATGCTTATCTTTTCCATTGATGTCAAAGGGGGAGAAGATTCATGTGAAAAACTATGAATTATCTGTGGAGAAGAGCCTTGTGGAGAAGATCATGTAGAAGGAGTTGAGGAGAAGAGTCAGAATCTAAGGGGGAGTACGTGCTGATTAAGAGTTGCATTGATGGTGTTTTTCACATCATGTATTGCCATCAATGCAAAAGGGGGAGATTTTTGGATGATGTGGTTGTGTTGCTGATATGGGGTTGTAATTGATGTTAACACTATTAGCATTGATGTATTGAAGACTATCTATGTTGAGGATATTGAGAAAATTGTAAAAGAAAGAGTTGCAGGTTGACAGTGGAACAATGAATGTCTTGAAGGTTTCTTTCTTAGTACATTGATGATTAGTCATTATGGATTAAAGAGTTTATTTCTGAGTGTATCTAGCTTATCCACCAGAAGTTTCAGAGGTCTGTGTGAAGATTTGATCATGTTATGAATAGTTGTGTTCTGATAGTTTTTTCTGTGACTTTAGTTAGTGTTCCTAATTGAATTTGATGTGATTCTAGTAATTTCAGTTGTTGTGGATGCTTCTTTGTTGATTCTTGGTGGTTGTGGATGTTTCTAGATCATGCTCTATCTTTGTTGTTCTTCTGCATTGATCGGTGTGTTCGTGGTTGGTGATTTTTCTCTTGTGTGTTTGAGTTTTTATGTTCTTGGCCGACATGGTGGTTGTAATGTGTTGTGGATCATTGGAGATTAAAATTTGAATGTTTGGAACGATTGAGGATGTTTTTTTGGGACACAATATAATATTGGCCGATGGTGTTTGATTCACATTAAAAATTTACTTGTAAATTTGGGCTGACATTATGTATATGTTTTATATTTCATATTTTATTTTGGCTCACAAAGTTGTTGATGTAAATCCATGTTGTGGATATATATGATTGGTTGTTTGTGTGAAGTTAAGGTGTGTGTGTGTGTGAGCATAAGAAAAGTGATCTAATCATTTGATTGTAGAGTAGAGTGTGAAGAAGTTTGAGTGAAGTGTGAAGGAGTGTTTATGTGCTTAACCAAAACTGTAATTTGGATTTTTTAGAAGCTATTTTCTTAGTTCATACCTTGCATATCTAATCCAAATTTCTTTAAGACAATGTGTCTTCTTTAGGTAGTGAGCCCTCTTATATTTGATCAGTGAGCTCTAGGTAGTGTGCTTGAATGCATGAGCATTCCCATTATTCTTCTGTATACTTTAATAGTGTATAATATTGTGGACTAACACCCACCGTGGTTTTTCCCCTAGTAGGGTTTCCACAAAACAAAATTCTTGGTGTTCTCTATGTTTCTGATGTGCTGATTGTTTGTGGTTTACTGTTCATTCATCAGATCTGAGATTAAAGTTAAGTTAAGTTTGAAAAGTTTAAATATTTTGTGACAACTGATTCACCCCCCTCTCAGTTATCTGTCCTTGTTTTGCCATCAATTTCTATATGTAGATACATTGTTGAAGGATTTTTTTTTGGTCTTATTACATGCCGACCTAACAAGTTTGAAGGTATGCGAAGGTTAAATAAGTATTGAAGTCTTATGTGGGATCTAATATAGGTCCATGATCTATTTTAAGTTGTTTTGAGTTTTGAATATTAGTGTGAGATATGTATGAAAAGAGTTGAACCTGACAAGTTATGTTTTGAATATTACATCTAATTAGGCCAACCTAATTGATTTTAGAGTTGACGCAGATATATATGTTAGATATTTTTGGTGTTTTGAGGTATGGAATAAATATATGAAGTGTGATGTGAAGATTCTACATGCGAATATTATCAAAGTAGAGAGAATTTAAGTTGTGAATGTTGAGTAGAAGATTGAAGTAATGCAAATGCAAAGGAAATCAGAGTGTTAGATCTAAACTAAATGAAGTGTGTGAGATTAGTTTATTGAGCTTCATTGGAATTTTATTTCATGCATATGATAGATGCAATTGTAAAAATTTAAAATAGGCTGAGCCACCATCTCTCTTCTATATTTTTCTCTATGGGTAGTGAGTCCACCTGTAGTGAGCACTACTGTAAATATACTATAATCGGTCATAATATATTATGAGCTAATCCTCACCATGGTTTTTCCCATTTTGGGTTTTCCATGTAAAAATATTGGTGTTCATGTGTTATGTGGTGTTGTTAATGTTTCATACTTTATTTTTTTATTATAGTTGAATATGCTTTGGTGATTAGATGTTTAATGTTTGAATGGTTTAAAAGAAAACTGATTCACCCTACCTCTCAGTATTTTGGGTGTTCAACAAACTCAACTAATATTAATTCATTGTTCATATAGTATTAATCCTCCTTAAATATCACTCGTTTGACATCAATGACAACCTATGTTAAACATGAATGTCTCTTGACTACCTCAGGGATCAAAGCTCAAGTGATGAGATGAGAAGACAAAGGAGTTTATTAATATTTTATTCAAAATAAAAGTAAGAGAGTTTGAGAAATTGAAAGATTATGTTACAAATGTTCTTTAGACTAACCAAAAAGCTCTCAACCAAGGACAAAAATGCAGTGCATGGACATCCCCACAAAGCATTGGTGTTTCATACAAACTGAAAATCAAGACTATCTTAGAAGACAACTGTGGACCTACTAACAGTTTGATAATAAAACTCTTAGGATTCAAGAAATAAATAGAAAATAATAGAAAGTAAAGTGATTAAATCCAAATAAAGTACAAATGATTAAAATGAGAGAAAAGGAAAGGGATACACACAAAAATCTAGGGGATGGAGCCTCCAACAATGAAATATCTCCAATACTTGCACACATAAGACCAAGGAAAATGTTGGGGCTGTTTAGGGGTTTGCCTCAGCCAAACCCTCATTTTGGTGTTTCCACCTCTATGGATAGCTAGATAGACAGATAGATAAAATAGATAAGTGGAGATGTGATAGAAACAACCTTACAAGGAGAACCCCTACCATGAATATAATGGATAAGATAAAGAAGAAATATAAATGCTAGAATAACATGCTAACTGAATTAAATGATAATGCAATAAGGAAACCCCAGTTACTCTCCTTTAGAAAAATGAGAATGTTGAAAGGGAGAGGCTACAATATTCAAGCTCAAGAGAATTATGCTTGGGTGCTATGAGAGAATTTTTGTAGAGATTTGTTGTGAGTGAGAGAGCAAGAGAGAAAAAAGAGAGATAGAGAGGATAAAAAGATTGTGAGGGTGAGAGAGCTAGATAGAATGAGAGTAAGACATAGCCCAAAAGTGAGAAAGAGTGAGTGAATGAGAGAGAGAGATTGAATGAATCTTGAATTCCATGGAAAAATGAGAGGAAAAATGAGGTATATGCATGGAATGGGCCATTCTTGGTGCAGTTGCAAGATGTAGAGGTGTTACACTTGTAGGTAGGTGGGAAGTGTAATGTCCAAATGACTACTGTACTCAAGAATATTTTTGAGACATTCATGTGGTGCATAGAAATCTGCATGACACATGGTCATCCATGACAAAAAAAACACTTTAATGGATAAAAATGATTTGGTTAGGGTTATTTGGAAGGGTATATTGCATTATCAAATTTAATTTATCTAAAGGGGAGGTTTATGTGATGTGAAATTGCACAGGGTGCAATTTACGACATTACAAAATTGTTGTTATTGGTATGTTTGAATATTTGTGTTATGAAGAATTTAGAATGCATGTAATCCTACCTTGGGCATGTGTTTTTTGTAATATATATAACATCATATAAAGAGAAATTTTGTACTATGGGATGTGAGTAGAAATACATGTGGATTATGTGATCTTGGATGTTTTATACTATGTCTAAATTTATAAGGTTGAAATGGTGTGTGGTTTTCATTGATGATCATATTTGGCTTTTTTATGTCCTTACATTCATATGTGTTAGATGCTAGAAAATATGTGTTGTGAAATATTGGTTTTCTTGGAATGATTGTTTTCCATGTGTATTTGATTGAGAATACATGTGTTTGTGAAATCTATTCCATGTATCTAAGATTTTTTGGATTTGTGGTTTCATATGTAAGATTATGGATTAATAAAGGAATGAACTAAACAAGATAATCAATACTATTGAATTATACTAAACCTTTATATTGTATACAGTGTTTCCTCATCTTGACTAATGGATAGGGAAGAGTGAGACATCCTCATGGTGTGTTTAAACTCTTCCTTAATGAACAAGAAGAATGTGGTATCTTGGAGGATTAGCTTGTAGAGTTATAGTTGGAGTTCTTTGAATTTTATTTATGGTGTATGTTATTTTTGGACTAGTTGTATATGTGTGGTTGGTTTTATGGAATATTGTATTTAATCATGGATGAGGGTTGTAGTTTTGACCCTTTCTATATCTTGGGTATGTAATGATAATACATTCATTGTTAAAGATATGTTCTTGTGATACTTTCATATTATTGCAATGTTCTTTAAATGCACTTATTTTTGTACTTGTTATACCACTTGAGTGAGAGTTATATATAGTATGGATCTTATTGTATGTCACTTACATTCCTTACACATTGTTGTAATATTGGATCATGGAAGTTAATAGAATTTTATATCTTATACCATTTTTTTAGTGTTGGTGTTGGTGTAAATAAAGTCTTGTACTTAGTTAACTCATTACTAGGGGACTTATTTACATGTTTGTTAAGTTTACTTAGGTCCTAGGAATGAATATTTCTAGAAGGTGTTAGTTGTCGTTAGTTGTTATCTTATCTTTTGACTTGTAACACATGTCAACCTAGGTAAGTGTGATAAGTTGTCTCATGTCATATGATTAAGACACTTGTCATAATCTTATGACATATTGTATCTCACCTTGGCTATATATCCAAGGGGTTTATACTACATTTTTCATATCAATTGAACCATATTTTCATATGCATATTTTCTCTCTTTGTGCTTTCCATTTTCCCTCAAGATCTTGGCAACCATAGCCAATTCTAACATGGTATCAGAGCGGGTTGGGTGCCATTGGATAGTAAGTTTTTGAAGAGAGATGGTAAATCTTGAAAAGTTGAGTATTCTCCTCTTGCATCATATGATGATTTGGAGAATCAAAAAAATTGATAGAAATACCAAATTTGGGGGGTCTCTTGGTGCATTCTTTTGATTTGTTTGCTTGTTCTCTCTCATTTTTATGGATTATTCTAAGGTTCTTTTGCTCACATCATATAATTATTCAACATGTCATCAAAATCCATGGAGTATTCTAATGACTGAGGGCCATGCTCTATATGTTGAAAATAAGGTACCTAAACCTACAGATGCAGATAAAAAGATAAAATGGAAGATTAAACATACCAAAGCTCTTGGATTTCTTCATAGGATAGTTTCTCAAGATTTTTTGTTTCAAATTGAATCATGTAAAAATTATCATGAAGCTTGGGAAAAATTGAAAACATTGTATGGTATTATAGATAAAGTAAGAAGCTATCAAATTGATAATAGCTTTGATCCCAAGAACTTTGAAAATATCCAAGACTATGTCACTAAGGTTAATGATCTAAGAGAGAAATGTAAAGCATATGTAATTGATAAGGAAATTCAGTTGGTCTATAATACAATGAAAAAACTTGGTCATGATTATGGTTCTTTTGTTTCTAGCTTTCATACTCATAGATTGACTATGAGGTTTGCATATACTACACCTTCATTTGCATCATTTTTTGAGATGTTGATACATGAGCAAAAAATCTTATCTCAACGGGTCTCATCAAGACTTCTAAATCTTAGGCATTGTTGGTTAGTTAGGTGAAAGAATCAAAATTAGATAAGAAACAAAATAAAGCAAATAATAATCCACATTCAGATCAAGCAAAGAAAAAATCCTCTTCCAAAGGGGAATCATCTAAGAAGGAGAGGCCTACTTGTGTGCATATTTCAAGAAGTATGGACATGAAGAAAACTATTGTTATAAGAAGGATATTGATGAGTTGAAATTTTTTCTCAAAAGGAATCACATTGATTTTCCTTCTAGAATGTCTAAATCACCTCCTTCTTCTTCAAAATAGTCTAATAAGGGAAAATTTTAAGCATCTACATCAAGAAATAAAGGTTAATATCTTTGTTCTTTTTTAGGTCTAGGATCAAGGAGATGGCTTCAAGATTCAAGAGCATCTCATCATATGGAATCTTTGCAGTCTATATTCTCTTCTTTTCATCCTTGTACTATGTCTCCTATATTGATGGGAAACAATACATACATGAGTGTAATCAGGAAGGAATCTATTAGTTTTGACGATAACAATTTTTAGGATGTCTTGTGTGTTCCTCATTTGATGAATAATCTTATTTCCATATATCAGATTATACATGGTGGAGATGGGAGGACTGTGGAGCTCACACCTAATTCACCCATCATTCGAGACTTGGAGAGTTGAGAGATCATTGCTACTGGGGTGGTTGATCATTCATCTCGGTTGTATACCTTTTCAAAATTTTCTTCTGATGGTGATATTTTTCCTTTGACTATTGATGACACTTCAAGTGTGAATCATGGTTCAAAGGAGACAATTGGCTTCTTTAACTTGGGAGTTCTCACATTAGATCTAGTTCTTGAGTAATGCATTCCATCTCCTCCATCTATTGTTGTAGTTGATGATGCTTGTGTTGCAATAGTTTTGGCTCCTTGTGATTTAGTGCAACACGACATACATAGTTTTTCATATTTTGCTACATGTGATAGATTCTTAACAGGTATTATAGAATTGTTTGTGGAGCCTCATTTTGGAGACATCATTGATTAAATTCATCTTCTCTTTGATGGAGAAGATCCTTCTTCAGTTGTTGCAAGGGAACACCTTGACCCTCTTGTTCATTCTCTACATGATCATTCTTTGCAATTTGATGTGACTATGGATACTTTTGGACAACATTTGGAGGAGGTTTCTTCGTCTTTAGAGGGGTGTAGTAATGAAAAAAGTATCCCTTTTCTTTACTTAATTTGGGAATAATTTTCATTTAATTAACCTAATTTTTCCTAGGTTTAATGTTGTAATGTGTTGTACACATTCACATTAATCTTGGGACCCTTTCTAATAAAATGTATTTAACTTGTACCTTATTTATAGTGTTGTAAAGTGTTGTAGTACACTTTCAAACCTATCTAGGGTTGTATTAATTAATGGTGGTTAATTGAGCTTAATTGGACCCTTAAATTTAAATTCAAGCCCTCTTTTCAAGGATCTATCCCAACACCCAATAATGATATCGTATGACATTTAATTTGGAAAATTTGGTGTCCTAAAAAATACTACTAGGACCCATTCACCTTTACTAGAAAATGAGTCCTCCAAATATAGGACCACCCTTTCTTTGCATATTTGACATGGGTTTTTGATGTTCTTTCACCCTCCTGAAGCAAGGTCTTAGAAACTTGGGTTAGGCTTAATCCTTATTTGAAGGCCATAATTCATCTGTTACATGCAAGGGCACAAAAGGCTGATTGCATGAGAGGGGGCATGGGTGACATGCACATGCATTAGGTGGCTAGTGTGGGACCTAGCCATAATTTGTCTAAATTATTTCTCCCACACATAACTCAAAACACATCATCAAAGTTCTTGCTTTGGTCATAGTCAATTTTTTGATCACATCTGTAGCATATAAAGTGTAAAAAAAAATTCTTGATGCTCTAATACAAGGAAAGAAGTATCTAAATACTCAAACACAAACAAAATGCATAGAGTTGCTACCTTGTTTCCCAATCAATGGGGAATGTCAAAATAGATTTCAAAATAACAAAACAAAATAGATTGGAGACACATAATTGGGCATACAAACTTGCTTGTTCTATTAACTTAGAAAATAAAAATTACAAAATGTTTTCAAACTTGAAACTACAAAATACTAATGAAAAACTTGACTTGCAACAATCTAGAGCTGCACACACACACTCAAAACAATCAAGAGCTTCTCAGAGCTCTCTCTATTTCCTATTTTTCTAGAGCTATTTGTTGCTCCTCACAAACATTGAACAATCCGAAGCTATCTGCTACTCCCTGTACATGTACAAAACAATCTGGAGCTATTTGTTGCTCCCTACAAACATTCTGCACTTCACTCACAAAACATTCTCTATTGTTGCTGCAACTTCACCTCCTTGCAACTTACTTGCTTCTCACTCTAATTGATTGACCATTTCATTCAATCCTTTTGTCTAATCTTGTCTTCACAAAAATTCCCTCTCAAAATTCAAATTTACCTACCACAATAAATTTTGTAGTCAAGGGTAGGATAGGGATGAAGATGTTGGCCCATAGTTGTTGTTGCACCAAAAGATTGACTTGTTAATGCACGATACAACTGATAGAGTTAACAGATCCATGGGAGGTGGTTAGTCCATGTCACAAATCTCAAGGGGAGCGCTAACCATTTTTCCAACAAACTCCCCCTCAGCGTTACCCTAGGGGATTTGAACTCAACACCTTTGGCTTTGATACCAATTATTGGCCCATAATTGCCATTGCACCAAAAGATCAACCTATTAATTCCTGATACAACTACCAGAGTTAACAGATCCATGGGAGGCAGTTAGTCCATGCCATGAATCTCGAGGGGAGTGCTGACCATTTTTCCAATAGAAGACCCCAAAAAACTTGTCGTCGAAGAGAGCCTTGGAAGGTAGGTGCAATAGGGGCATTGACATGAGAAGGACTAGGCAATAAATATTTCCAACACTCCCCCATTGATTGATCCGTCAAACATCATTCTTCATACAAATCAGCAACACCTAAATTTCTTCTTAGGTGCTCAAAGTAATCTCTGCTCAATGGTTTGGTAAAATTGTCTACAAGCTGTTGCTTAGACCTACAATATTTCATTTTGATTTCACCTTTCTCAACTAATTCTCTTATGAAATGATACTTGATTTCAATGTGCTTTCTTCTTCCATGAAAAACCGATTCTTTGTCAAAGCTATTAATGAAACATTGTCACAAAATATAGTTGTTCCATCGTTTTGTTCTTCCTTCAAATCTGCTAAGGTCTTAGAAAAATAGCTTGGAATGCTGCTGTTATATACTCAACCTCAATTGTAGATATGGAAACTATGGGTTGTTTCTTGGAATCCCATGAAATGACTCTCGATCCCAAGTGAAACACATATCCATATGTGCTTTTTCTATCATCCACACTCCCTGCCCAATCACTATCAATGTAACCAACCAACCGAAAATAATTTGCTGCACCATACAAAATGCCATATCCTTTGGTTCCATTCACATACCTCAAGATTATTTTACCTTTCCAATGTGACTCTTTTGGAGTCTCCATAAATTTGGAAATCAGACTTACTCTATGCATTATATCAGGCCTAGTTGTTTTTAGATACACTATACTTCTAACCAAACTCTTATACATGGTCAGATTCACATTACTACTACAATATTCCTTGCTCAAATTCAAATCTATGGTTGTTGGTGTGGGGATAGGCTTGCAATCTTGCATCCTAAACCTCTTCAAAATCTCTGCTGCATACTTTGCTTGAGAGATAAAAATACCATCATGCATTTGTTTTACTTCTATTCCTAGAAAATACCTCAAGAGACCTAAGTCTGTCATTTCAAACTCTCTTTTCATGGCCTCTTTAAAATCAACAATGAGGAAATCATTATCCCCAGTGAAAACTAAATCATCAACATACAAGACAACAATTAAAATCTTACCATCAGTTGCCTTGATGTAAAGATTGGGCTCACCATTGCTTTTGCTAAAGCCATTGCTCAACAAATATGAGTCAATCCTACTATACCATGCCCATGGTGCTTGCTTCATCCCATAAAGAGCTTTCTTTACCCTATATACCTTATTTTCTTGACCCAAAACTTCATAACCAAGTAGCTACTCCACATACACTTCTTTCAACACTCCATTTAAGAAGGCATACTTCATGTCCATTTGATACACCTTCCACTTGTGTTGGGCTGCAATTGCTATGACTGCCCACACAATTTCCATCCTTGCAACTGGAGCATATGTCTCATCATAATCTCTCCCAAACTATTGTTTGTATCCCTTGACAACTAATCTTGCCTTATGCCTCTCTATTCTTCCATCAACATTGCTTTTGGTCTTATAGACCCATTTCACTCCAATTACTTGCTTGTTGGAAGGAAAATAAATTAGCTCCCATGTTCTATTTCTCTCTATTGCATCTATCTCCTCATCCATGGCTTCACACAATTTCTTTTCTTTCACAACATCCTCAAAATAAATTGGATCACTATGAGAAAATGATGCAAAATTCATAATTTCATCAAACTCTTCATCATACCTTTCATTTTGGTAGATCTCCCTTAGAATCTTGTTCTTTCTTGGCATTATGGAGGTGAGAGTGGGGTTTAAAATTTCACTACTACTATTGCTTTATTGAGCAGACCCTATCCAAAGCTATCTAGAGCTCTTTTTCTGTGTCTATGCAATGGTACAAAGCTGGTTCAGAGTGGTCTGGAGTTGATCCAAAGCTATCAGGAGCGACTGTAGGCTCAATAACATCATCTTTCTGCACTTCCTACTTTTTTCCTTCACCATCCAGAGTTGTTGGGAGCTATCGGAACTTGTCAGGTCATGCCATGACTCATCCTCTAAGAACTATAAGAACTCCACATCTTTGCTAATGATGATTTTCTTGGTGACTGGGTTATACAACTTATAGGCTTTGGACTCTTCACTATAGCTTGTGAAGATGCACTTCTCATCCTTTTCATCAAAATTTTGTTTCCTCTCTTTTGGCACAAGTGCATATGCCACACACTCGAACACTCTCAAGTGCTCAATTTTCCACTTACATTTTTTCCATGCCTCTTGTGGAATCTTGTCAAAAATAGCCTTTGTAGGACTTCTATTTATCAAGTATGTTGTTGTTGCTACAACTTCACCCCAATATTCATCTGGGAGTCTCTTGGCTTTAAGCATGCTTCTTTCCATCTTAACAATGGTTCTATTTTTCCTCTCAACCACTTCATTTTTCTATGGAGTATAAGCTACTACTAGCTCCTTCTTAATTCCATGTTGCTTGCAAAAATTCACAAACTGATTGGAGGTATACTCCCCCCTCGATTTGACCTTAGGACCTTGATGAAATGTCCACTTTCGTTTTTAGCTTGGGATTTAAATACTACAAACATGTCAAATACTTCAGACTTATGTTGCAAGAAATAAACCTATGTCTTAGAGCTGTAGTCATCTATGAAGGTAATAAAATATTAGCTCTTACCAATATAAATTGTTTGCATAGGGCCACACAAATCAGTATGCACCAACTCCAATGGTGCTCCTGCCCTTCTAAAATTGCTTGATTGAAAGGGCTACCTATGTTGCTTGCCTAAAATGTAGGATTCACATCTACCAATAGGCTCTACTATGGTTGGTAAACCTCCAACCATAACCTTCTTTGACAAAATATTCAAACCAACATATCCTAAGTGTCTATGCCTAAGATGCCAAAGTTTGGAAGGGTCTTGAATGACTGTCTTCAAGGTTGCTTGCTATTGTATTCTTGTACATTTTCTTGCAGTTGTGGACTGAGCTGAGAAACACATTTCCAACCTCAATGGAAACATTCTACTCTTCATCATTGGCACTACTGCAATTATTTTCTTGCTTCCATCCTTCTCATAAATAATGCATTCACCCTTCTCCATCAAAATTTTGTATCCTTTTTGGATCAACTGTCCAATACTCATGAGATTGTACTTTATACCAGGGGAAAAATATACATCATCAATCTCCTTCTTCTCACCTTGCTTGGTTTGAAAAATAATAGACCCCTTTCCCACAACTGGAACTATTTCATTGTTCCCCATTTTTATTTTAGACTAGACATTTTTATCAATGAAAGAAAATAAGCTTTCATTACCACTCATGTGGTTGCTACATCCATTGTCTAAAAACCATACCTCATCACTGCCTTGCTCAACAATGTTGCACATGATGAAGGCCTTTTGTTGATTACATTTAACCACTTTTTCATCAACCACATTTTCACTTTGCTTGGACTGATCACGTTGCTTTTTCCAGCACTCACTTGCCTAATGAAAAAACTTATGGAAATAGTAACATTCAACATTGCTCTTGTCAGATTTCTAACTCGATTTGTTCTTCTTGACTTGTCTAGAGCTGGACTGAGAGTTTCTTGCTCTCTCTTGGCTATGTGCTCATCCTAAGCTATCTTCTTCAACATTTCCATGTCTAGATTTTCCTCTATCACATCTGAAGTTGTTTCTACCTGTCCCCCTGCCTCTTGCATTGGATTGAGCTTTGAAATATTGCTCATGGGAAGAACATGGAGACCTATTTAGGCACTACTCATGGGTTTGTAGAGAACCCATCAGCTCATCAACAAACAATGTTGAGAGGTCCTTTGCCTCTTCAATGGAAATCACTGCTGCATCAAACTTTGTGGCAAACTTCTGAGAATTTTCTCCACAATCCTCTGGTCTTCCATGGTTTATCCATTCATTCTCATTTGGTTTATCAAACCTGAGATTCTTGTGTGAAAGTCTAAGATAGACTCACCATCATTCATTTGGAGAGTCTCAAAATATCTTCAAAGCATTTGGAGCTTCACCATTATGACTTTATTAGTCCCTTTGTAACTAGTTTGGAGGGTTTACCAAGCTTCCTTTGCATGGTTACTTGCTGATGTTCTAGGAGAAATGACCTTTTGTCAAGGTTGTTTCAATCAAATTCAATGATTTTGCACCTTTCCTCCTTGTCTCCTTCAATTGGGTCTTCTGGTTGTTTGTGAGGACTACATACACTGCTGGATCAGTCACATCATTAAACCCATTGATCACAAACTACCACAAATCATTTGCAATCATTATGGTCTTTATTTTCTTTTCCCAAACATCATAGTTTTGTCCAATGAATGGTGGTGGCTATTACAAACTCTTACTTTCATCTCCAACCATGTCTCCAACAAAAAAACTTTAAACAACCAGAAAATAAATACCCAACTCACTCAAGACTTAGGTTCTTTTGGCTCTGATACCATGTAAAAAAAATATTTTAACAGCTCTGATACCATGTGAAAAACTTCTTAATGCTCTGATACCCTGTAAAAAAACTTCTTAACGATTTGATACTAGGAAAGAAGTATTTGAATGCTCAAACACAAAAAAAAATGCACAGAGTTGCTACCCTGTTTCCCAATCAACTGGGAATGCCAATAAAAACTGCAAAATAACAAAATAAAATAGATTGGAGACACACAATTGGGCGTGCACACTTTCTTGTTCTATTAACTTAGAAAATAAAAATTACAAAATGTTTTCAAACTTGAAACTACAAACTACTAATGACAAACTTGACTTGTAGCAATTTGGAGTTGCACACACACACTCAGAACAATCAGGAGCTTCTCAGAGCTCTCTCTATTTCCTATTTTTTTGGAGCTATCTGCTGCTCCTTACACACATTGAACAATTTGGAGCTGTTTGCTACTCCCTGCACACGTACATAACAATCTAGAGCTATTTGCTACTCCCTACAAACATTTTGTACTTCACTCACAAAACATTATTTGTTGTTGCTACAAATTCACCTCCTTGCAACTTACTTGCTGCTCAATCTGATTGACTAATCGCTTCATTCCTTCCTTTTTTCTATTCTTTTCTTCACAAAAATTTCCTTTGAAGATTCAAATTTACCTACCACAATAAATTCTACAGTCAGGGGTAGAACATGGAAGAAGATCCCAAAAAACTTGCCGTTGAAGAGAGCCTCCTGATAGGTAGGTGCAACAGGGGAGTTGACGTGAGAAGGCTTAGGAAATAAATATTTCCAACAAAAAGACATGGATATACTCATGAGGTGGTTGCAATGTTTCAGTGTATGGAACAAATAGGTCTTGAACCTTGCATAGTTCCAATTTGTGCCAAAATGGGAGCTTTGGAGCAAATTATTTGTAAAAGCAGGAAGGATATAAGAATTTTGTTAGATGTTGTAGTTGGTAATGCTTTGGTACGTGAATTATTTTATCAAATGCCTCAAAAATAGGGTCTTATGGAATGCTATGATTGTAGGATATGCACAAAATGGGTTTGTTGAAAAGGATTTAGAAACTTTCAAGCAGATGCAATTGGAAGGTGTAAAGCCAAAATCCTCTACCTTTACCACCATCCTCCCTACCTATGCTAAAATGGGAACTTTGGAATAGGCTGTGCACACCCATCACAAGATAAGGATAAAGGATTTTTGTCACATGTATTTGCAACTCCCTGGTAGACATGTATTTAAAATGTGGAAGGATAGACAAGGAACGTGAACTATTTGATATAATGCATCATAGAAATGTGTTCTCATAGAATGCCTTGATTGTAGGATATTCACAAAATAAATTTATTGAAAATACTTTAGAAAATTTCAAGAAAATGCAATTGGCATGTGTAAATCCAAACTCTACAACCTTTGACAACATCCTCGTAGCCTGTGTTGAATGGGAGCTTTGTAACAAGGTATAGGAATCCATCAAAGCATAAATGATAGAGGAATTTTTTTAGATGTAGTGTCAACCACTCTGATAGACATGTATGCAAAATGTGGAAGCATAGTAAAGACACACGAACTGTTTGACAATGTGCCTTAAAGAAATTTGGTTTCATGGAATGCCATGATTGCAGGATATGAACAAAATGAATTTGTTGACAAAGATTTAAAAAATTTCTAGAAAATGAAATTGGTAGTTGTAAAGCGAGCATTATCTCCACCTATGCAAAATTGGGAGATTTTTTAGGTAATGCGCATAGACCTATTTTGATAAGAAACATGTATCATCATCTTTTTCATTTTGATTTTTTTTTAATTAGATTTCTTTATTACCAAATCATCTTCTCTTTTATCTAAATATTTTTTCCACATCTTCACATTTATATGATTCCTCTAAAATATATGTTTCTATTAATATAGGGATAGATTATTTTTACTCTTTTTTTGAGTTTTTTTTTTTCTTTGGATTATTTTTTCAATTTCTCATTTATCAACAAGGATTATCCTATTCTACATTTGAATGTTTAAATTGTCTAATATTTGTCCCTCTAATTTAGTTACTCATTACTACATTTTAATATCATAGATTACATTTAGACTAGACAATTATTCACTTTATGATCATGGTGCCAACACACTCTTATGGAATTATTAAATTTAGGACAAATAGAAATATCATGTGATTTATCACCATGAAAATCATGTGGAATTTCCTCCTTTTTTCTTTTTTCTTTTGCACTCATCAAAATAATGTCCTAGTTTATCATAGTTATAAAATTCTGAGTGTTGGACAAATGTGTAACAAAGGATACATGCATTATTCTTCTTTTTAGTGAATAATTGTCTAGTCTAAATGTAATCTATGATATTCATAGAAAAATCCTCTTGTAGGTACAAATGTGTAGCAAAGGATATAGTCTTTATCAAATGTGTAATCTTGTAGGTACTTGTAGGTTGAAGATTTATATAAGGAAGATCTATTGTTGAAGGTACAAATGTGTAATCTTTCGATTGGTCAAAAGCCTCTAACTTTTTCCTAACCAATATTATTCTTCTATTAATATTCACCATGCAATCCTTTGCTACACTGATAAGGATACATTCATTATTCTTCTTTTTCCTAACTCAATGAAGGTGAATTCTATAGAATTTTTATTAGGCACACATAGCTTCCAAAGCTCCCACTCAAACTCAAATTTATAATTTAGAGTTTGGATTTACACCTTTGACAACATCCTCACAGAGGTTGTAGAGTTTTTCTATAAGATATTCATTGTTTAGAGTCTGGCTTTACACCTTCCAATTGCATTTTCTTGAAAGTTTCTAAAGTATTTTCAACAAATCCATTTTGTGAATGTGTTGCAATCAAGGCATTCCATGAGAAAAAATTTCTATGATGTATTCTATCAAATAGTTCACATTCCTTTTCTATCCTTCCAAATTTTAAATACATGTCTACCAGAGAGTTGCAAATACATGTGACAAAAATCCTCTATCCTTATCTTGGGATGCCTAATACGAAAACCAACAACTATGTAAGATGAGTACAATTAACTACTATACCAAGAATAACAAAGCTAGTAGGTCTAACATGTATTTGAATAGATATTTTTCTTGATGTATTATCATCTTTTCCTTGAATATCTACAAATGTGTTAGACCTGAATACCTACATAGCTTGCAAAGCTCACCACAAATATTTTTGATATAAATAATCTTCCCTATACATTTTCCATTGTTGGTAGTTGTGGCCATTGAACCTTTCCACCTTTCCTTCATCAAATGACATTGCTCCCACTCAAACTCAAATCTCTCATGCCAAATGATTAAACACCACAACTCTAATACAAATTGTTAATTTTAAAAGAGAGTTAAAACAAGAATAAATTAAGGTCTAACACATTTGTTTCAGGAATAAAGAAAGTTCTCAGATCTCTTCTTGATTCTTATAGTGAAAAGTTGTCTTCTATTGAGGTAATTGTAAATCTTGATATTTACTCTAGAGATTAGATGATTGGTACAATAACTTCTTTTGAAATGAGGAAAAAAGCTTTGAAAAATGGTATAGTTGTGGAGACCACTTTCAAAGCTAGATTATTAGAAAAGGTTGAAGATTCAGATAAGGAAGATTTTGATGATGTAGAAGCTAACTTTGTAAGAAGAATGAAGAATAATGAAATATTCTACAAGGTACTTCATCTATTGCTGAAGATTACACATTTAGCTACTAGAATCTGCACATAGAATTTGTATAATTTGTATGCTACTAGGCATAATATTTTGAGTCAAGAAAAAGAAGAATACTGCCTGTATCCTTTGGTACACATTAACTACTATACTTCTAGTATGAAGGTACTTCATCCATCATATTCTACTAGAATATGAACATAATATTTTGACCAAATGAAAGATTACACATTTGTACCTTCACCAATAGATCTTCCTTATTTGAATCTTAGTATGAGAAAGAATAACCAATTTATTTTGTACCTTCAACAATATACCTTATTTTTACCTTCACCACAAATGCCTCTTTATGCAATGGACTCCACAAAAAATGTTAAACTCATTGGAGATGAATTCTCCACCTCTGTTAGACCTCAAACATTTGATTTTCACATTCATTTTATTTTCAACCATAGCTTTAAATGCTTTGGATTTATCTAATGCATCAGATTTCTCTCTAAGAAAAGTAACCCATGTCATTCTAGAGTAATCATCAATCAATAGCATAAAATACCTGTCACCTTTTAGACTTCTCACCCTTGTAGGACCACAAAGATCTGTATATACTAATTCTAGTAGTTTAGTAGTAGATTGTTCCTTTCCTTTGAAAATACTCCTTTTTTGTTTTCCAAATTGACAACTCTCACAAACAACATTGATAGGATTTGTTATTCTTGGTAAATATCTCATTGCATGAACTAGAAGTTGATTCTTTCCAAATGATCAAAATTCATGCGACACATCCTTCAATGGCATAACCAACTATTATTAATCTGAGACATAAAGCAATGATCATAAACACCCTTAAGATGATAAATTTTTCCATCTGTCCCTTTACCAACAACAATCATAGTTTTGGACCCTTTTTCATCTCACATGTTTCATCCTTAAAAAAAAGACTATATCCTTTGCTACACATTTGTCCAACACTTAGAATATTATGCCTAGTAGCATACAAATTCTATAGATTCTATATTCAGATTCTAGTAGCTAAAGGCTGAAGATTCAAATAAGGTAGATCTATTGCGAAAGGTACAAATGTGTAATCTTTCATTTGGTCAAAAGCCTCTAAGTTTTTCCTAACCATTCCAAATATTTTGCTAATAGCTCCTAAAGCTTAGCCTTCAACTTCAACAATTTTTTTGTGGTCATTGGATATGAAACTTTAGATATAAGGTTATTTTTCATGTCTATGGAGAAGTCAAAAGTTTTCGTAGACTAGAAATCCATCATCAAACTCTATTGAATAGGGTACTTGTTTGTATCTGATCTTTCCTTGATTCATATACTTCTCTTCTTCCCCTCTAAACAATGAATATATTACATAGAATACAAATACATGTTAGACCTATTAGCAAAGGATAGACAAATACATGTAAACAAATAAGAAAAATAATACAAAGAAAAAAAAGAAAACTCAAAAAAAAGAGTAAAAGGAATTTAACCCTATATTAATAGAAACATATCTTAGATAAATCATATAAATGTGAAGATGTAGAAAAAATATTTAGATAAAAAAGAAAATGATTTGGTAATAAAGAATTCTAATTAAAAAAAAATCAAAATGAAAAAGATGATAATACATCTTTCTTATCAAAATAGGTCTATGCTCATTACCTAACAAAGCTCCCAATTTTGCACAAGCAGAGAGAATGCTCACTTTACAACTACCAATTTCTTATGCTAGAAATTTTTTAAATATTTTTCAAAAAATTCATTTTGTTCATATCCTACAATCATGGCATTCCATGAAACCAAATTTCTTTAAGGCACATTGTCAAATAGTTCACATGCGTCTATGCTTCCACATTTGGCATACATGTCTACCAGAGTGGTTGCAACTACATCTAACAAAATTCCTCTATCCTTTATGCTTTGATGGACGAATATAACCTATTCCAAAGCTCCCATTTGACATAGGCTATGAGGATGCTATCAAAGGTTGTAGAGTCTGGCTTTACACTTGCCAATTGCATTTTTTTGAAAGTTTCTAAAGGATTTTCAACAAATTCGTTTTGTGAATGTCCTGCAATCAGGGCATTCCATGAGAACACATTTCTATGATGCATTCTATCAAACAATTCACATGCCTTGTCTATCCTTCCACATTTTAAATACATATCTACCAAGGAGTTGCAAATACATGTGACAAAAATCCTCTATCCTTATCTTGTGATGCCTAATACAAAAACCAACAACTATGTAAGATGAGTACATGTTTCTTGAAAGTACAAAAATAATTGTATGCTATGTAAGATATTCATTGTTCAGAGGGGAAGAAGAGAAGTATACAAATACATGTTAGACCTATTAGCTTTGTTATTCTTGGTATAGTAGTTAATTCATCATCCATGTAATCCTAGTCAGTAATAGATCTTCCTTAGCTGAGAGACACATTATCTGTTATTAACTCATAATTAGCAAGAGTCATTTGTGGTGAAGTTCATTAGAAGTTCATTAAAAATACCTTATTCAATGTTGAGGGATTTTCATACAACTTATTCAACGTACTCATCAAATCAACAACTTTTGTTTCTTTGGATATGTTAAACGCTACTGTTGGGGATAAGCACAACCAAATGTCTCCCAATGGTTTTCTATCAAAAATGTACCAATCTTCATCTTACATAGTTCTTGGTTTCTTTGATTTACCATATAATGGTCACCACAAATATTTTTGATATAAATAATCTTCCCTCTACATTTTCCATAGTTGATAGTTGTGGCCATTAAACCTTTCCACCTTTCCTTCATCAAAAATCATTGCTCCCACTCAAACTCAAATCTCTCGTGCTAAATGATTGAACACGGCAACTCTGATATAAATTGTCAATTTTAAAAGAGAAAATTAAAATAGGAATAAATTTAGGTCTAACACATTTGTTTTAGGAATAAAGAAATTTCTTATATCTCTTCCCGATTCTTATAGTGAAAATTTGTCTTCTATTGAGTAAATTTCAAATCTTGATATCTACTCTAGAGATTAGATGATTGGTACACTAACTTCTTTTGAAATGAGGAAAAAGGGTTTGAAAAATGGTATAGTTGCAGAGATTGCTTTCAAAGCTAGATTATTAGAAAAGGTTGAAGATTCAGATAAGGAAGATCTTGATGATGTGGAAGCTAACTTTGTAAGAAGAATGAAGAATAATGAAAGATTCTACAAGGTACTTCATCTATTGCTGAAGATTACATAGTTAGCTACTAGAATCTGAACATAGAATCTGTAGAATTTGTATGCTACTAGGCATAATATTCTGAGTCAGGAAAAAGAAGAATAATGTCTGTATCCTTTGCTACAGATTAACTACTATAATTTGAGTATGAATTGCTACACATTAACTAATATACTTTGAGTATGAAGGTACTTCATCCATAATATGCTACTAGAATATGAACATAATATTTTGACCAAATGAAATATTACACATTTGTACCTTCAACAATAGATCTTCCTTATTTGAATCTTAGTTTGAGTAAGAATAGCCAATTCCTTTTGTACCTTTAGCAAAATACCTTATTTGTACCTTCACCACAAATGCCTTTTTACTCAATGAACTTAAAGAAACATGTTAAACTAATTGGAGGTGAATTATCCACCTCTATTAGACCTCAAACATTTGGTTTTCACATTCATTTCATTTTCAACCATAGCGTTAAATTTATCTCTAAGAAAAGTAACCCATGTAATTCTAGAGTAATCATCAACCAAAAGCTTAAAATACCTATCACCTTGTAGACTTCTCACCCTTGTAGGACCACAAAGATATGTATGTACTAATTCTACTAGTTTGGTAGTAGATTGTTCCTTTCCTTTGAAACTACTCCTTGTTTGTTTTCCAAATTGACAACTCTCACAAACAACATTGATAGGCTTTGTTATTCTTGGTAAATCTCTCACTGCATGAACTAAATTGATTCTTTACAAATTATCAAAATTCATGTGACACATCCTTTGATGCCATAACCAACTATCATTAATCTAAGACATAAATCAATGACCATCAACACCCTTAAGTTGATAAATGCTTCCATTTGTCCTTTTACCAACAACAATCATAGTTGCGGACCCTTTTTGATCTCACATGTTTCATCCTTAAACACAAGACTGTATCCTTTGCTACACATTTTTCCAACACTCAGAATATTATGCCTAGTAGCATACAAATCATATAGATTCTATGTTCAAATTCTAGTAGCTAAAGGTTGAAGATTCAAATAAGGAAGATCTATTGTTGAAGGTACAAATATGTAATCTTTAATTTGGTCAAAAGCCTCTAACTTTTTCCTCACCATTCCAAATATTTTGCTAATAGCTCCTAAATCTTGCCTTATCTTACCTTCACTTGGTATACCTTGCAAATACTTTTGTTCCCAAGGTTATTTAGTTATTCTTTTAATTTGGAAACATAGCCTCCTTCATATCTAATTTACCCTTGGAATATCTTCAAATGATCATAAAGGGACTAACATAGATTTACATTCATTTTGTCAAACTTAGGAAGTTTAATTTGTACTTTGACCAACACTACTCTAACTAAGCTTTTTTTTGGTTAGCCCACTTTCTTGTCCAATTTTTTTCCTTGCAACCAACATTTCTAAGAAACTTTGTACATAATTCTCAGTGATATCATCTTTCTCACTACCTTAGACACTTCAAGGGTTAGTCGGTTTCATTTCTCATTTTGAATTCTTACCTCAAACTAACCATACCCATTATGGTTGATGAGATCAAGTTAGTTTTCATCTTTACCTTGTGAGTTGCTTCTTTTTTCTGACCCATTTTGGTCTTTGACCTTTACTCTAAGGTGCTAACTTTCATTCTTGATTTCAATTTTCATTTCTAGATTTTAATCTCGTTTTGAATTAGGATTGTTAGAAGGTTGTCTTTGTTGAATGAACAAGACAATTGAGAGGGGGGCTGAATCAATTGTATCTAATCAAAACATCAAAACACTCAACAGTAATCAAATTCACATGCATTCATTAAACCCTTATTCTATTATAATGATTATTAATGAAATACAGATAACAAAAGCTGAAATAACAACACCATACACAAGAGAAACTAGATTTATGTGGAAAACCCAATGAGGGAAAAACAATGGTGAGGATTAACTCACATTATAAATAATTACAAAACTGGTACAAAGGGGCTCACTACTAGAATATGACACACTATCCAAAAGGGATCACAATTAGGGATCACTATGATAGAAATACATACAAGAAGATAGAAGAGAAATGTTACACAAAGAACACTTTCTCAATGCAACAAGGAATCCACCATAATGCTCCAACACTTTTGTAGTCTTATTTGAAAGATTTTGGACACCTTTGACTCATTGCATTCAAGAATCCAACACTTTGAAGTTTGCACTACTTTTCTCAAATTCACATCACATCACTTGCAATGATCTCACATCTATCTTGCATCTCTCTTCATGCACACCTAACTCACAAAAACTCCACTCTTGTTTATATCAACCTCAACCTTAAACATCTTCTCCAAGGTTGGCATTCTATCTGTTGAACTTATAAATTCAAATTGGGTTAGCACCTAAAAATTCCTGTGGTGGATAGGAATGAAAGGGGACCAAAACAACACTTAATCGAGACCCAAAATTAAGTCTCACATGCCAAGCTATGCATCCATCAATACTTGAACATTTTCAAATGTAGTGTAGACACCAGGTTGACCATTACTCGTGAAAACACATTTGAACATTAAGTACATGCTTTTGAAACTTTTGATACACCTAACCATGAATAATCTTGACACCAACAAGAGAACAACACCATGAAATTTCCTTCAAAACTACAAGTCCTGAAAAGATACTGCAGAGAAATGTGGAGCAAGTACATTTCTCCTCAACACCTCTGTATAGCATAGGAAAGCCAATTCTCATATTGGTAAATACAATTTCTTCTCACCAGTGATCCAAAACCCAAAATTTTGAATATAGCAACCTCTAATAAGCTCAAACAACATACTAAATCCACATAGGCATAACATCAATATAGAAGAAACATGGAGCACGATCCAGAGAACATTCTAAACACTTGCACAACACTATTTTATTTGTTTATCAAATTTTCTCAAAAGCACTTGGAAATCAAGTACTAAAGACATCATATCAACTTATTACTTCACTCCAACTCATATCCAAATACTAAAACAAAAAGATAGCTCCATGTACTTACAACACTTCCTCAATATCTCAACTATACATAAACAACTTGCAACAACTTGTTTTCCTCTTCTCAATTTTCTCAATATCCTTGACATTTTCTTCATGAAACAACATAGTTGACATCAATGAAGACACTAGTTAGTAGAAATCCTATTGACATCAATGAAAATACCTTCATACTTGTAGCAATTTCCCCCTTTTTCATTGATGACAACACATGATGTGAAACAACTCAGAACAAGCTTTCTTTTCTTCCCCTAAATTATTTGAAAATATGCACAACTTTCTCCACTGATACCTTAAACTTTTTCACATGATACTTTCTCCCCCTTTGATATCAATGGAAAAGGATAAAAGTTTTGCATTATTCTCCCTCTTTGACACTGAAACAACATACCTATTCTAAATACCCCCCTTAGGAGTATACCTAATCAAAGCAAAAACTCAATGAAAACACATGACATTATTGACTCCCCCTGAGAGGTAGCCACCAACATTAGTCCAGACAAGAGATAGATCCATAGATCCACTGGATTTATGCATCTCCATATGCATCTAGTTAATTGAAGGAGGGGTAATAACCCCTAAACTCTCTTGAAGATACTCAAAAGTATCCTTAGGAAGAGCCTTAGTAAATATGTCAACAATCTAATCCTTTGTAGGTACATAGTGAATTTTCACCTCATTCTCGATAACCTTATCTCTCAGAAATTGATAGCTAATAGATATATGCTTTTTCCTTGAATGCATCACTAGATTCTTTGAAATGTTAATCACACTTGTATTGTTACAAAACATAGGTATAGGCTCATCATATACAACTCTTATATCCTTCAATGTAACTTGTCTCATCCACAACACTTGTGTATAGCATGATGCTATTGCAATATACTCAACCTCTATAGTAGATAAAAAACTAAATCCTACTTCTTACTCAACCATGACATCAATCTACATCCAAGAAATAATGCACCACCACTTGTACTTTTCCTTTGATCAACACAACCAACCCAATCTACGTTTGTATAAGCACTTAATGTGAAATGAATATCCTTAGGATACCATAATCCATAATACAGAGTGCCTCTTAAATATCTAAATATCCTCTTCACTAGTGTGATATGTGTTTCTTTAGGATCTTGAAATATAGCCACAAGATAAACTGCATGCATGATATCTGGTCTAGTAGCAGTTAGATATTATAGTCCATGAATCATAGATCTATATTTTCTCTAAGCAGCCTTAGGTGAATTATCATCTTTTCTCAATTTACAACCAGCCACCGTAGGAGTGCATACTAGTTTGGAGTCATCCATTCCAAACTTCTTCAATATCTCTTTGACATACTTAGATTGTGAAATGAAAATCCCTTTATCTGTTTGTTTGATTTGTAGTGCAAGGAAGAAATTCATCTCCCTAAACATTGACATTTCAAACTCTTTATGCATCTCTTCAACAAATGTCTTACACATAGCTTCATTTCCTCTGAAGATAATGTCATCCACATATACAAGTTCCAGTGTCAGGATCTTTTCTTCCTTAATTTTGAAATAGAGATTACTATCTATGGCACCCTTACTGAATCCTTGTTGTATCAAATATTTGTCCAATCTTGCATACCAAGCTCTGGGAGCTTGCTTCAATCCATACAGTTCCTTTTTAAATTTACATAACATATCTAGTTGATCTGATAATTGAAATCTTTCTAGTTGTTCCATGTAAACTTCTTCCAAATAACTATTCAAAAAAGTAGACTTCACATCCATATGATAAACTTTAAAATCTTTGTATAATGCAAATACCAAAAACATTTTGATGGCTTCCATCCTAGCCACATGAGAAAATTTCTCGTCAAATTCTATTCCTTTCACTTGCGAGTAACCCTTACACACAAGTCTTGCCTTATTTCTTACCACTTCTCCATTGTCATTTAGCTTGTTTCTGAACACCCACTTAGTTCCAATTATATTCTTGTTTGCTTGTCTAGGAACCAATTCCCAAGTTTGATTTTTCTCAATTTGTATAAGTCATTATTTCATTTCCTTCATCCACTGTTCATCCTTGCATGCTTCACTTCCTATTTTAGGTTCAAATTTATAAAGTAAACATAGATTCACCTCAACTTCAACAACTTTGATTCTTGCTAATACACCTTTTCCTTTTGTCTCCAATAATTTTTTCTTCGAAATGATTCTTTTGCACATACTTAGGAGTCTTAGGGGTCTTCTTTGAAGCTTCTTCCTCTTCATTCTACACTTCTTCTTGATCATATTTTCCTTCTTCTACCTCTCTATAATCAGGTTCATCCAACACATATCCATCCACTACAATTGAATTTTACAAGTTTTCATCAAACTTAACATTTGCACATTCAACTATCTTTCTCATCCTTTTAGTGCAACATCTGTAAGCTTTGATTTTAGTAGAATATCCAATGAAGATACCTTCATCAAACCTTGCATCAAAATTTCCTAAGTTTTCTTCTTCTCTTTTGATATAACATTTGCTTCCAAATACTCTAAAGTATTTCACAGTAGGAATCTTTCCAAACCAGAACTCATTGGGATTATTTGTGTTGTTAGCTTGATCTTGAACTCTGTTGAGTATGTAAACAACATGAATAGCTTCTCTCCAATAGACTTCTTGTAGATTTTATTTTTTCATCATAGTCCTAGAAGCTTCTTGAATCATTTGGTTTTTCCTTTCAACCACTCCATTATTCTAAGGAGTTCTAAAGGTAGACAAATGTCTCTTTAATCCATGAACTTCACAAAACATGTTAAACTTATTGGAGGTGAATTCACCACCTCTGTTAGACCTTAAAAATTTGATTTTTAGATCCATTTCATTCTTAGCCATATCTTTATATGCTTTGAATTTTTATAGTGCATCAGATTTTTCTTTGAGAAATGTAACCCATGTCATTCTAGAATAATAATCAATCAAAAGCATAAAGTACCAGTCACCTTGTAGACTTATCACCCTTGTAGGACCACAAAGATCTGTATGTACTAATTCCAGTAGTCTAGGAGAAAATTGTTCCTTTCCCTTGAAAATATTCCTTACTTTCTTTCCAAACTGACAATCTCTACAAACAACACTGATAGGCTTTGTGATTCTAAGCAGGTCTCTCACTACATGAACTAAAATAATTCTCACCAAATTATCAAAATTCATTTGACACATCCTTCGGTGCCATAACCAATTGTCAGTAATTTGTGGCATAAAGCAATGACCATTAACACCCTTAATCTAATAAATATTTCCATATGTTCTCTTACCAATAAAAATCACAGTTTCAGAACCTCTTCTAATCTCACATGTTTCATCCTTAAACACAAGATTATCCTTAAAAATTATCAGTGTTATGCATGCCATCAAAACTAATTGATCCTATTCCACAAATCTTAGCTCCTGATTCCTCTCCAAATTTAACTATTCCTCCATCATATTTTTCAAGTTTAATGAACATACTCTTGTCTTCGATCATGTGATTAGAGCATCCACTGTCAACAACCTAGTAATTCTTGTCCTCATTAACATGAAAAGAAGATACCAAAGTACCTTCAACCTTATCCTTCTTCTCCAGAGTACATTCCTTCAAAAAAAATTCAGAGTTAGTAGAACTAGATCCTTTTATAATAGACAAGAACAAGAATTAATTTTCATATAAGTCTCCATAATTAGATTCATCATCAGAAATTATAGCATCTTCTCTCACATAGTAAGCTTTCTTAATATTTTTTCTTTCATTCTCCATGCTATTATTGTTTACAACTCTCTGTGGACATCTAAATGCATAATGACCTATTTCATCGTAGCTAAAACATTTGAAAGGTAGTTTACCTTTGTACTTACTAGTGCCCTTCTTAATTATTCTTACAAAGTTAGCTTCCACATCATCAAGATATTCCTTATTTGAATCTCCAACCTTTTCTAATAATCTAGCTTTGAAAGTAGTCTCTACAACTATACCATTTTTCAAACCTTTTTTCCTCATTTCAAAAGAAGTTAGTGTACAAATCATCTAATCTCTAGAGTAAATATCGAGATTTGTAATTTCCTCAATAGAAGAAAAATTTTCACTATAAGAATCAGGTAGAGATCTGAGAACTTTCTTTATTCTTGTAAAAAATGTGTTAGACCTGAATTTATTCCTATTTTAATTTCTCTTTTAAAATTAACAATTTGTATCAGAGTTGTGGTGTTCAATCATTTGGCATGAGAGATTTGAGTTTGAGTGGGAGCAATGCCATTTGATGAAGGAAAAGTGGAAATGTTCAATGACCACAACTATCAACTATGGAAAATGTAGAGGGAAGATTATTTATATCAAAAATATTTTTGGTGACCATTACATGATAAATCAAAGAATCCAACAACTATGTAAGATGAAGATTGGGACATTTTGGATAGAAAACCATTGGGAGACATTTGGTTTTTCTTATCCCCAACAATAGTGTTTAACATATCCAAAGCAACAAAGGCTATTGATTTGATGAGTATGTTGAATAAGTTGTATAAAAATCCCTCAACATCGAATAAGGTCTTTCTAATGAAGTAGTTGTTTAACATGAAAATGGTTGAAAGTGGTTTTGTAGTAGATCGATTGAATGTTTTTAATACTATTACTAGTCAATTATATTCTATAAAAGTAGTTTTTGATGATGAGATTCAGGCTCTCTTAGTTTTGTGTTCTTTTCCAAAAGGTTTGAATAGCTTGGTTATGGCAATTAGTAATTCAATTTCTGGTTCAAATACATTAAAATTTGATGATGTTGGTGTAGTTTTGAGTGAGGAAACACAAAGGAAGAGCATGGATGCGACTTCAACATTGGGTAATGTTTAGAGTGAAGATGATAGGGGAAGATCAAAATAAAGAGGGAAAAATCCAAGTGGTCATGAGAAATCACTAGGTAGGTCAAAATCTAAAGGTAGAGATACTAGTTGCTAGTATTAGGGAAAGCAAGGCCACAACAAAAAGAATTATTGTTCTTTCAAGAAGGATAGAAAACAACCAAAAGAAGATGAAGCAAATGATTTATGTGAAGAGGATGCCGGTGTTATTATTTTAACCTTAGAAGAAACAAAAAAAATATTTGGGTGCTTGATTTGGGAGCATTGTTTCATGCCACTCTATGCTTGAGGAGTATTTGAAAAACCTATAAAGCGGTGACTTTGGTAAATTATTTCTTAGAAATAAGAAATCTTGTGATGTTATTAGTAAAGGGGATATTCTGTTAAAGTTAACAAATGGAAATAATTGGCTGCTACAGGATGTTAGATATATCCCTAAGCTCAAACAAAATCTGATTTTAGATGGCTAATTGGCTTGTCAAGGATGTGAAGTCACTTGTGAATCCAATAGATGCAAAGTAACACAAGGGGCCTTGGTAATTGCTTAGGGAAAATAATTAGGCACCTTGTATATAATAAAGAGTGACACTGAAGTGGGATTTGTTCATTCCATGCCAACTCTTCCATTGTGTGAGGCCTTGGTTGCAAGGAAAATGGCTTTGGATAAGTTAGATGATGTAGTTGGTTTAGTCATTGAGGAATTCCTTAACATGTTAGAATCTAATGTGTTAATGGTAAAAGCTAGCCCAAAGGACCAAGATTTGGCTTTTACCCTTCAAATGTTTGTGCAAGATAGTGCAAAATATTCTACAAGAAATACAAAAATTAGAGGTGATAAAGACTCAATTGACCACCAAAAATAGAGTGTTGGGAAGAAAATCTTATGGGAAGAAGTTAAAGGGAGATAAGGTGACTCCCCTCAGATCATTGGAATGATATTAGAAGTCATGAAACTAATTATGAGGTACATCGTGAAAGAAAGTGGGATAATCATTGGGGATGAGAAGACAAGGATATAGATAATTGGTGTGAACATGAAGGTGGCTTAGAAAATAAGGGGCCAAAGAAAAGAGGGCAATCTCTTGATGAGGAGAAAAAATTATTTCTTGCATGGGGGAGCAGGAAAAATGTGTAGTCGAAGCCATTGAGAATGGTAAAAGTGATGGATAATTGGAATTTCTATTTCAAAAGATGGACATTGAGGGAATTTGAAAATACATAGTGGAGAAAAATAAGGATATTCAAACGTTTTGAGATGAGTTGTTGCTTGCATTGGAGAGCGCCATTGATCCTGCAAGGCTCATATTGGAGAATATGAAGGATTTTATGATAAAATAGCTAGAATAATAATGGTAAGAAGTATCTGATTCTTGTGGACCAAAGAAGAGTGTGTTCTTTTCTTTTGGAAGCACTCATTCACATTTTGGCTGACAATTTTGGGGGAGGACCATCCTATTGTTTCTCAAGTAAAGAAACCATTGCATTTCTTAGATCCTCCCAATCTACCCAAAAATATTTGTATTGAAAAATCAAGGCCAACAAGTAATGCCAATGGAGAAATTGTTGAGATTAATTAAGATGATGCTCTCATGTCTCTTCTATCTCTCTACATTCTTGGGAGTCTCTATGTGATGTTTTTTGGCCCTTCTTTTAAAGGGGATGGAAAAAGGGATTATGTTTGGGAAAGAGTAGAAATGCTATTTACCTTTTTAGACTGTTTAAAGATGTTTTAGGATGAGTTTGAGAGGCTATCAAATGAAATAAGCTCCACTAACCTTTGTTTGGAAATTGAGGAAGCCAGTTTGAGAGAGTATGGGCATGGATTTGAAGATGGGATTGACAAGTGCTTGCTAGTTACAACAACAAAAATAAGAAATAATAGTGATGACAATGAAATGGGTCACAAATAATCTATCTTGTACGTGTATAAATAGTTATGTGACATATGTAAAAGGGTTACTCAAATTGAGGTTTATGATGTTGTTGGTACTAATAGATCTACTAAAGTGTTGTTTGTTAAAAATTTTGTTGAGCTTGACAAGGGAGCTATGGAACAAGTTAAAACTATATTTTTTGATGTTTTTGACAAGAAAATTATTGAATCTGACTTGAAATGGAGAAGGCTTATTCGTAGTGTCCTTGATTTTTTTTTGGAGAAGCTCAAGTTTTGTAGAGTCTCTCTTGGAAATTTCAAGATGTGACAATGAGCATGGAAAAATGGGGATCTATCTAAGTGAATGTTCTTGCATCAATGGTTGGACTTAAAGTGGGAGATTTTTGGGTAGTGAAATCCAATGGTCTTTGTCCATTCAACTCCCAATAATTTTCCTACTTCCTCTTTATCTCTTCATTTCCTTTGGAGACTTCAAGAACTCATGATGAGTATTGCTATCGTAGATGTACAATAAAACAAAGCGTTAATAAAATAGACAATCCTCTACTTTCCCATGTATGTAGCCATTATGGTGAACCAAATAAATTGCTATTGTGTGTGTTTATTCTTTGTGTGTGTGTCCATAATTTCTCATACCTTAATTTGTTTAAGTTTTAATTTACTCTTTTAAAATAAACACCTATTTCCCCAATTTATGTAAAATGGAAATGATGTTATAATGGGGATTTAGATGAGGGAAATAATTTCTTCTATTCTAGCTCCAAATCAACTAACAAATGTTTAATTAATGGTGAATATGAGCAACAACACAACCCCTTAGAAAATTTCTACATTATATCTTTTGAGGAAAGTGATATTTTCACCATTGATGGCATGAATTTTGTGAGATATATAGTTTTTTCCTATAGGACAGATCTTGCAAAATTAAGAAGAGATTTAAAAGGACCATTAGAGACCAAGAACTCAGTGCAACATCACACTCTTATAGAATTTGTTTGAAACAATTGTTAACATGATACCTCAAATAGATGTCATCTCATCAGAAGTAACAAATGAATTTATTGAAAAGTCTTTAGAAAGATTTAAGAAAATTTAACTTACAGGCATTAAGCCATGATACTTCAACTTTTGTGAGCACCTTGTGTGCATGTGCCCAAAGAGAAGAAAGACTGATGAAGGGAAAAGAAAAGAGTTCCCTTGGCACACCATGATTGTAGGAGATATAAAGGAATTCATAAATAATGTTATATGGAGTGAATTTTTCCCAATTATTTTAGTAAAGAATCACATTGACACTTATGGCAGTGTAAAAATGTGCAATTTTTTGGTGATCCGGTTAGTTATGCCAACAACATAAAATTTGAGAATGAACTCACACCTAAATGAGAGAATCTATGTGACCATGTGCTTTAGTAACTACAAACACACAAATAACTTGTACAATATGTGAAGCATTCATCAAGTTGAGAGCATTTATTAAAATTGAAGATCTTGTATTTTTGTGTAATAGAATTAGAAATTCCGTAAAAGAAGTCAATCCATAGGGGCTTGGTATAAATATTTTGAAATTAACAAAAAAATTGAGAGGGGGGGTGAATCATTTGTAACAAATCAATACATCAAAACCCTTAATAGTAATCAAATCCACATGCATTCATTAAACCCTTGTTCTGTTAGTATGATTAAACATGAAATGCAAACAAAAAAAATTAAAATCACAACACCATACATAAGATAACACTAGATTTACAGGGAAAAACCAATGAGGGAAAAACCAAAGTGAGGATTAACTCACAATATAAGTAATATCACAATCGGTACAAGGGATCACTTCTAGAATAAGACACACTATCCAGAAGGCTCACAACCAAGGCTTACTACCACAAAAAGAAATACAAGAAGATAGAAGAGAAATGTTACATAGAGAACACTTTCTCAATGCAATGAGTCCACCACAATTGCTCCAACTCGCACTCTTGCATGAAATATTTTGGATACCTTCAAATCGCTGCTTTCAAGAATCCAATACTTTAAATTTTGCACCACTCTACTCAAATTCACATAAAACACATCAATTAAATTGATCTCACATCTATATGTGTTCTTTCTTTCATCTCAAAACATCACCACTCTTATTTATATCAACCTCAACCTTGAAAACCTTCTCCAAGGTCAGGAACTATCCATTATACTTACACATTCAAATTAGGTTAGTACCTAAAATTCCTGCGGTGGATAGGAATGAAGGTTACCCATATAAATCCTTAATTAGGACCCAAATAGATCCCAACACATCTTAAAATGATTTTATAAGCTCACATGTAGTGCTAACACAAGGTTGACCAACACCCGTGCAAACCACCATAAAACATTAAGTACACACTTCCTCAAATCAATTTGAGAACTTTTGGAAAAAAATTTTCACTTGAATGTGATCTAGAATAATCCAAAAACTACCTAAGATTCATCAAACACTTCATCTAAGCTTGCACCATAAAAATACTTCAACATAGAATAACAAATAAACCTTATTCACAAAATGACTTATGAAACACACTCTATACTACACCAAATCAAGTAAAATATTGAATACCGAGAGATACAAACATTATAAGAAATTTCCCAAATTCACAAAACCTGAAGCCAAGCTATGGAAAAATGCAGTGAAAATACATTTCTCCCATACCATAGAAAACATTATTGAAAAACTAATTCACACAATGGTCAAAATATCTCACTTTGTACAATGATCAAGAAACCCATATTCTAAATATAGCAACCTCTAACAACCTTGAATAACCTGTTAGATCCACATAGAAGAAATGTGGAGCACAATACCATAACACATTTTGAACAATTGCACAACACCATTCTCTCTATTTATCAAATTTTCTCAAAAGCACTTGGAAACTAAGTACCAGAGACATCATCTCATCTCAATACCTCATTCCAACTCATCTCCAAGCACTCCAATATAATGATATCTCCATGTCCTCACAACACTTCCTCAGTGTCTCAACTATACATGCACAACCTGCAACAACCTGTTTTCCTCATTTTCACATTTTTCTCAATATTCTCAATATCTTCATCATTTAACAATCTTCACCAACACATAGATGGCATCAATGACAACACTAGCCAGTAGACAAGCCTGTTGAAATTATTGAAAACACCTTCATACTTGTAGAAATATCCCCCTGTGTCATTGATGGCAACACAAGATGTGAAAAACCATCAAAGAAAACATACACTCTCCTTTTTTTTTCAAATTAGATAGCCTACATAACATTCCTGCATTAAATCCCCCTTACAAGATTCTCTCTTCTTTGACAATAATGATTTGACAATATACACAACTTTCTCCCCTTGATACCTTGCACTTTTTCACATGATAATCAATGGAAAAGGATAAAGTATTTTGCATTGTTCTCCCCCTTTGACACTGAACCAAGATAATTTCTTTCAATACTCCCCCTTAAGAGTACACCCAATCAAATCAACAATAATGACAACACATGACACTACCTACTACCCTTGAGAGGTAGCCACCAACATCAGTCCAGAAAAGAGATAGATCCATAAATCCACTGGACTGATGCATCTCCATATGAATCTAGTTATAAGGAAGGGAAATAACCCCCAAATTCTCCTAAAGATACTCAAAAGTATCTTTAGGAAGAGCCTTAGTAAATATGTCAACAATATGATCCTTTGTAGGTACATACTCAATTTGTACATCATTCTCCATAACCTTCTCTCTTAGAAAATGATATCTAATAGATATATGCTTTTTCCTTGAATGCATCACTAGATTCTTTGAAATGTTAATTGCATTTGTATTATCACAAAAGATAGATATAGTCTCATCATATACAACTCTGATATCCTTCAATGGCTATCTCATCCACAAAAATTGTGTACAACAAGATCTTGCTGCAATATACTTAGCCTCTATAGTGGATAAAGAAACTAAATATTGCTTCTTTCTTAACCATGAAACCAATCTACATATAAGAAATAATGCACCACCGCTTGTACTTTTCCTGTCATCAACACACTTAATGTGAAATCAGTATCCTTAGGATACCGCAAGCCATAATCTAGAGTGCCTCTTAAATATTTGAATATCCTCTTCACATATGCAACACGTGTTTCTTTAGGATATTCTTGAAATCTAGCTACAAGACAAAATGCATGCATGATATTTGGTCTAGTACTAGTTAGATGTAGTAGTCCACCAATCATAGATCTATATTTACTTTGATTAGTCCTAGGTGAGTCATCATCTTTGCTCAATTTATAACTAGTCACCATAGGGGTGCATACTGGTTTGGATTCATCCATCCAAAACTTCTTCAACATCTCTTTGACATACTTAGATTGTGAAATGAAAATCCCTTTATCTATTTGATTGATTTGTAGCCCAAGGAAGAAATTCATCTCCCCAAACATTAAAATCTCCAAATCTTTCTACATTTCCTCTACAAAATTCTTACACATAGCTTCATTACCTCCAAAGATAATATCATCCACATACACAACTACTATTAAGATTCTTTCCTCCTCAATTTTGAAGTAAAGATTACTATTTTTGGTTCCTTTACTGAATCCTTGCTATATCAAATATCTATCCAACCTTACATACCAAGCTCTAGGAGCTTGCTTCAATCCATATAATGCCTTCTTTAATCTACAAACCATATCTAGTTGATCTGATAATTGAAATCCTTTTGGTTCTTCCATGTAAACTTCTTCCAACTCACCATTTAAAAAAGCAGACTTCACATTCATCTGATAAAATTTAAATTCATTATGTGCTGCAAATGCCAAAAACATTATAATAGCTTCCATCCTAGCCATAGGAGCAAATGTCTCCTCAAAATATATTCCTTCCACTTATGAGTAACCTTTACACACAAGTCTTTCCTTGTTTCTTACCACTTCTCCATTCTCATTTAGCTTATTTCTGAATACCCACTTAGTTCCAATTATATTTTTATTTTCTGGTCTGGGAACCAATTCTCAAGCTTAGTTTTTCTCAATCTGCATAAGTTCTTCTTCCATTATCTTCATCCAATGTTCATCTTTACATGCTTCACTCACTATTTTAGGTTCAAATTTATAAAGTAAACATAGGTTTGCCTTAGCTTGAGTAGCTCTACTTCTTGTCAAAACTCCTTTCCTCTTGTCTCCAATGATCTATTCTTCAGAATGATTCTTTTGCACATAATTAGGGGTTTTATGGGTCTTCTCTAGAGATTCTTCCTCTTCATTCTATACTTCTTGTTCATCAACCTTTTCTTCTTCTACTTCTCTACAATAAGGTTCATCTGGCACATATCCATCTACTGCAATTGAATTCTACAAGTTTTCATCAACCTTCACATTTGGACTTTCAACAATCTTTCTCATCCTTTTGTTGTAACATCTATAAGATTTTCTTTTAGTAGAATATTCAAGGAAGATACCTTCATTAGACCTTGCATCAAACTTTCCTAAGTTTTCTTCTTCTCTTTTGATATAACATTTGCTTCCAAATAATCTAAAGTACTTCACAATAGGAATCCTTCCATACCATAACTCATAGTGAGTCTTTGTGTTGTTAGCTTTTGTTTGAACTCTGTTAAGTATGTAAAAATTAGTATGAATTGCTTCTCTCCAGTAGACTTCTAGTAGATTTTCCTCTTTCATCATAGTCCTAGTTACCTCTTAAATAGTCTGATTTTTTCCTTTCAACAACTCCATTTTGCTGAGGATTTCTAGGGGCAAACAAATGCCTCTTTATTCAATGAACTTCACAAAAAATGTTAAACTCATTGGAGGTGAATTATCCACCTCTGTTAGACCTCAAAAATTTTATTTTCACATTCATTTCATTTTCAATCATAGCTTTAAATGCCTTGAATTTATCTAATGCATCATATTTCTATCTAAGAAAAGTAACCCATGTCATTCTAGAGTAATCATCACTCAAAAGCATAAAATACATGTCACCTTGTAGACTTCTCACCCTTGTAGGACCACAAAGATCTATATGTACCAATTCTAGTAGTTCAGTAGTAGATTGTTCCTTTCCTTTGAAACTACTTCTTGTTTGTTTTTCAAATTGACAACTCTCACAAACAACATTGATAGGATTTTTTATTCTTGGTAAATCTCTCACTACATGAAATAAACTGATTCTTTCCAAATTATCAAAATTCATGTGACACATCCTCCGATGCCATAACCAACTATCATTAATTTGAGACATAAAGCAATGACCATCAACACCCTTAAGCCGATAAATGTTTCCATCTATCCTTTAACCAACAACAATCACAGTTCTGAACCCTTGTTAATCTCATATGTTTTGTCCTTAATCAATAGACTGTATCCTTTGCTACACATTTTTCCAACACTTAGAATATTATGCTTAGTAGAATACAAATTATATAGATTCTATGTTTAGATTCTATAGGCTAGTTGTACTTGTAGGTACTATATCCATAACCTTCTTAATAAACCTGGTTGCATTCCTTTTGTAATCCAAGGGATTTTCTTTATGAGTTGTTGGTTTATGAGTGTTAACCTCTAGGGAGGATTCTTTCCTAGTCCCAAAGTTAAGAAAGTTTCAAAAAATTGGATTCCGTACTATTTTCCTTGTTATTATTTTCCTTGCCATTCTAGTATAAGAACCTTTCAAGCATTAACCACTAATAATGTTTTCAGAAAACATACATGTAATGAGATCATAGGTCCAAGTGTTGAACCTGGTAGCTCTGATACCACATGTAACATACCCAATATTTACCCAACAATTTTCACCTTAGTTTTAACTTAGAATGTGAATAACTCAACTTGCAAAAAATATAGAAATGAAATTTTTTCCTTTTCAATAACATAATTGCACATTGCATAAATAATTTTCACTTGTCATTGCATAAATGGTATAACTTTACATAATTCTAAATAGATGAATATCATCTTTTCAAATACATATTACAATTGATCCATGATCATGTTCATATACAAATTCATAACTTATAAGAGTTCAATGGTCAATGTGTCCACATGTGGATCAAACTTCTTCTATTCCAAAAGTCTCAACTTTCAATTGCAAGAGGGAGAGCATCACCCAAACGGTTTTCCTCTAACCACAGACTTATGCAGTCCCTCACACATCTTCCTAACTAAAAGTGGCCCTACCCTTCAATGAATATTTTGGTATGGAAACCTCTAATAATTCCTACTTGAGTATGTTTTTGTGTCCTACATAACTAGTACAGTCATACAAATATGGATACTCACCAACTATGTATGTCATTCCTGATGAGCTATGTAATCCTCACGCACAATGAATTGACAAAGTTTATGCAATGACTTCTACACTTTGGCCAAAGTTTTTATATATAATAAACCCACTTTATATGAAGTGGTTTCATACATGTTCACTCACTCCCTTACTTGACTTGGAAACTCTATTGACCTATGAAAAATATTGTCATGGTATGACCTCAAGATTTCAATAACATAAACAAGATCTATTCAAAAGTGATAATACAATTATATTGATCTAACTGACCAATTTGGTTTGACCCAACCTCTTGAATACCCTGTTACTAACTTGTAACAATATGGGACTGACAACTACCTCTTATTCAAGTTCTTTCTTGTAATCATGGGAGTAACGAATCTCCTAGTTAATGCAAAATTAGTTAATACTAATGACACCATGTCATCGACTAAACACACCCGATCTCAAAATAAAGCACTATCAATATTTTGATATGTATAATAATCTAGAATAAAACTTGGTTTTAATATTACTTCTTCATATTGAATTGAGTTTGTTAGAGGTTGTTGTGACTAAAGAGGTTGAGGAATGGGAGCTAAGAGAAGATTTTTTTTGGAAACGGAAGTCCTATATTGAATGGCTTCAGGTTGGTGATAGGAACACCTCTTTTTTCCATAACTCAGTTAAGGATCAGAGGCAAGGTAATGCTATTTCTTCTCTCTTGTTGTCTGATGGGGAAATTTTTTCCTCTTTCGCTTCTATTTCTGCTGAATGTATTCGGTATTTTTCTACCTTATTCTCTGAGGATTAGCCTCCCACGGAGGAGGATGAAGCAAGGATTTTAGATTGTATCCCGTAGCTAGTGAATAATGAAATGAATGAATTGTTGCTCTCTCCTATTACCTTGTTGAAGCTTGAAAATGTTGTGTTCCAGATGAAGAAAGGTAAAGCACCTGGGCCTGATGGATTCCCTGTCGAATTTTTTTAGGATTTCTGGGAAGTGGTTAAATTGGACCTCTTAGAGGTTGTTCAAGAATCCTTTATGCATAAACAAATGTTGAAGTCTTTGAATGCTACTTTTTTAGCTCTTATTCCAAAGAGGGAGGGGGCTAATTCTTTGGATCTTTTTAGGCCTATTGTGCTATGTAATGTTGTGTATAAAATTATTACCAAGTTGATTGCGGAAAGGTTGAAACCTTGGATTGGTGGGTTAATCTCTGGGGAGCATGGGGGTTTTGTTGTTGGCAGGAAAATCATGGATGGGGTTATTATTGCGGCTGAGACCATCCACTCTATGGAATCCTCAAAATAAAAATCTATGTTTATCAAGTTGGACATGGCCAAAGTGTATGATCGTGTTAAGTTTTCTCTTTAAAATTCTTGGAGCTTTTGGATTTGCTGAGGGTTGGATTGATTGGGTAAGGAGTTGTGTCACTTCTTCTTCCTTTTCAGTGCTTATTAATGGTGAGCCCACTTGTTTGTTTGGTGCTTCTAGAGGCCTCAGGCAAGGAGATCCCCTCTCTCCCTACTTATTCATCCTTCTTACAGAAGGCCTGGGAAGGCTCATTCGCGCTCAAGTTGCTAGCGGCTTGCTTCAAGGTTGGATTTGGGGAAATGACATTCCCCCTAAGTCTCATCTTCAGGGTTGGTAGGGCAAAGGTTGAGGAGGCTCTCAATTGGCGCAATGTGTTGGACAGTTACTTGGCAGCTTCTGGGTAGTGCATTAATGAGGGGAAGTCCTTCATTTATTTCTTCCATACTCCTAAGGTTATCCAAAGGAGAATTGCTGGTATTCTTCGTTTCCATATTGGTTCACTTCCTTTCTCCTACCTTGGAATCCCTCTTGCCATTCGTTCTCTCCTCAAAAGGTTTTGGTAAGAGACTCTTGACAAGTTTTGAAGATTGGTCAGTCATTGGACTTGCAAGTGGCTTTCTTCAGCAGGTAGAGTGACTCTTCTAAAGTCGGTGGTCCAGGCTCTCCCTCTTTATAGATGCTTTGTTCTTTCTGCTCCTTCAAGCTTTGTTAAGGACTTCGAGAAATTGTCTCGTCAGTTTCTGTGGGCTGGAAATCTTCTTCATAGAAAATGGAGTTTGGTGAGGTGGGATGTTGTTTGTAGGCCAAAGTAGGAGGGGGGTCTTGGTTTATGACAGACGGATTTGAATGGGCAGGCCTTTTCTGCTAAGTTGTATTGGTGCTGGTGCTCACAACAACACGTGGTGGGCTAAAATTTTGACCTTCAAATATTTGGGAGTAGTGGAAAGTAGGGAGGTTGTTAGATTCAGTATGGAGGGGAAAGGTTCTATGATCTAGAGTACCCTTAAATGGGGTGCCAAGCTTGTTAAGCATGGTCTTTTTTGGATTTGCAATGGGGATCGAGATGCTCTCTTCTGGCATGATTCCTGGGATGGACATCCACCCATTGTGTCCTCTCATCCTCACCTCCACGATTTGTGCCAGGTTTTCAAGGAGGCGGGTTGGTGTCATGTGGCAGACTTCAAATCACAACAATATTTGGGTCAAATTTTCGTGTCTAGATGGAAGGATCCCTTGGAATGGCCCCATGGTGGTGCGGTGGAGGATCGTCAAGAGCTTGCTAAGATTTTATCGGGTCGTGCCTACAACTCTCTCCAGGGGAGTGATGTGCTTGCTTGGGGTCCAGATTTGAAAGGAAAATTTTCGGTGGCCTCTGGTTATTAGGTTCTGGATAAATAGGTTTTTGGGAGCTCCCAGGTTACTTGGTGGAAGCATGTTTGGAATAAATTTTCTTGGCCTAAGTGTAATTTTTTCTCTTGGCTATTGGTCCAAGGTAAGTGTCTTACTTGGGACAATCTTTGGAAATGGGGGTTCTAGGGCCCCTCCATGTGTATTCTATGTGGTTAGCATGAAGAATGCTTATCACATCTCTTTTTTTAGTGTTCTTTTGTTAAGACTATTTAGCATCACTGGTGGAATCTCTGGAGATTACCATGTTGCCATGTTTCTTCTTTAGAGAATTTTTGGTTGAGACAGGGATCTTCTCCTACCAGAACCTCTTTTCTTAAAATTTCTTGGAGCATTGGTCCTAGTTTGATTGTTTGGAAAATCTAGTTGGAGCACAACAAAAGAATTTCCCTAGATAAAAAATTGCTCATGGGGCAACTTTGGAGGTGAATTCTTGGGGCTCTATAGGAGACTTTGACTGAAAAGTGTGACTTGTCTGTGCCAATTGATCTTGGGGACTTGGGTGTTGTTAATGCCTTGGGTCTTGTCATAGGGGGCAAGAGTATTTGGAGCAAAGTGCATTATAGGCGTGGGCGTGGGAGGGTTGCTCGTGAGGGCTTTTGGTGTCTGCCGGCTCTGGGGAAGCTAAAACTCAATACAGATGGGTCATCCAGAGGTAATCCTGGGCATGCTAGGGTTGGTGGTATTGGTAGGGATAGCCTTGGAGTGGTGGTTTTTTTCTTCTCTATGTATTGTGGCTTGCAAACTAATAACCTTATGGAGGCGAGTGCTATTTTCTTGGCGTTGGAGTGCTCAGTTGGCCTCAGATGGTGGTAGATTTTTTGTGAGTCCAATTCTTAGGTGGTGATTGATATGTTGAATAAGAAAAAATTGGAGGATGTGAATTGGTAGCTTGCTGTGGTTGTCAAGCAAATTATTTCTATGTGTTTTTCTTTGGAATCCATTGTTTTCTATCATATTCCGTGGGAGTGGAATAGGGTGGCTGATGGGCTGGCTACATGGGCATTGGAGAGGACTAATTCTTGGTATGTGGATGACTGGGGCAACCTTCCTGAGGACATGGCACCTATTCTTGAGGAGTGGGTTGCAGAGGATATGAGGTGTTTCTTGGGTGTGAATTAATTCTTGTATTGTTGGGCCCCTTTGTGGCTTCTTTCTTTGGACTTTGTAATGCTGTTCTGATGCAATAAAATTTTTACCCTCCTTTTAAAAAAAAAAATATTGCTTCTTCGTATTGAATTTCAGAATCTTTGTTGTCATACCAAGTATGGCTCCATCCTTCTAGGATGTGATAACCAATATGGTTATCCTTGACATTAAATATATAAAATCTCATGTTTATAGTAATGTCCAATAATGATAAGTTAGCATAATAAGATATTTAACTCCTAATAATTCAACTAAGAAGCTTATGACTAATCTCCAATTTCCTTAGGGTTCTTTCCAAGTTATCCTTTGCATAATTTATACAAGGTTCCTAAGTTTGTATGTACATAGAAATTCATAAATATTTTCCTTAAATATGACACACATATTCATATGCTAAAATACATTTGATAAGTTGATATCCAATTTGGAGATCATTTTCTACTTAAGAGGAGTTTGTGCTTCTATACCTTAAAATATCCTCGCATTATGGCTTTGGTTTGCCAATACATAAAGTCTTCTTCTTTAGAATTTAGTTACCATAAATAGGTAATGATATAGACTCTTGGCCAAAGTATATAAAATAGTATTATTTAATAGAAAATGATGGTGTATTACTTCTAATACATGTTCTAACCCTCTTGTTGAAAAACAATATAATCTCTTATTCTAGTGTATACCCCAACCCTAGGGAATAAACTGATTTCCTACTTTCAAGGGTTATAAGCAATTGAGAAGATAAGTTCTTCACAATGGTTAAACTACCAAATAAAAGTATTCATAAAATAGCACCATTCTCTAGATAGTAATGGCATAATACTTCTATTATGATAACAATATTTTTCATTACAAAGCAATGTAACTTATTCAAAAAATAAAAATACCATACTATATTTAGGATATTATCCTAATACCCTTTTCTAGTTTATCTTTGTTATAATAATCAAGAAATATAATTAAGATAACTAAATATCATGCTCTACTAATTCCTTTAAGCTTATAAATAATCTAGCTAAATGCTCATGCACTTATATACTATCTAGTAATAATAGTATTCACACCAAAAGAATAACTTAAACACTTTCACACAATATTTAAACTTAGTTTTAAAACTGAAATGAGAAAGAGAAAGAGATATGTTAAGCATGCATGGAATAAACAGGTCAAGAAAAATCCCTACAACTCCTAGCTCAATGGACCATGGCTCTATTTTCTAACTCTATTCTTATCTCTTCTTGCTACTAATACTTCAAGTAAATATCTCCAGCTACTCAACTCATCCTTTCTTCACACTAAAATAACTACTCTATGCTCTCAAACTCACAAATATGTTGCTCTCAACCTCACAAATATGCTGCTCTCAAACTCAAAATATCATAATTAATGGGCCACCAAATATTGTGCAATAGCTCTCTATTTATACAAAAATGGATAGAAGTTGTTTGCTAAAAGTAAGCTAAATTTTATGCCACTTCTCAATTCCCTACTAGCCGTGTGTGTTGATGTGCAAAATATAGTTACAAATGTGAACCAAAAACCAACTCTACTACCTCCTTAATCAAATTGGCTTGCTGGTAGCTTCTAACACAACAGAAAAAGTTTTTTTTTTTTGCATGTTTAAATGCTAATCCAATAGAAATTCCAAAACTTCATTATGTGCCCATACATGTGCTACAAACTACCACTTAGTCAACACTTACAACATGGCATGTGCAATTTAACAGCTTAACCGAGTGCATATCCTCATGCCTCTCTTGGAAATGATTTTTATTCTAATTCAATTTGAAACAAAAGTCTTCCAACTTGGCAGTAGATCTCTTCCTTAAAATACCACGACATACTTGGCAGGTTGTTTTTCTCATAATGCATTTGAAAAAGTCTTTATAACTGCTCGACTCCATCCTCATATTGCCATGTTTTGGGATATAGTTGTGGATATTATTCAAAATAATGTTTTGATTCTAAAGAATACCATAGTTGATATTGGCAACTAAATACTTTGTTGATGACAATCACATAATGCAAAATTAGTATCTTTACGTTACACATTGGAAGACAAACACTATTCGAATACTATTTCAATCTCTTTTCCAAGTCGCGGGTTTCACCAACAATATTCTTATATCTTTTACTTTGTATATATTGTAGTGATGGAAAATGTATCCCCTTATATTTTGTCACTTGTTTGAGCCCTCCTATTTAAATTGGACTTAATTGTGCCTTAATTTACTATTGTAAAGTGTATCCCTTTACACTTTCACACTTATTTAGGACTCCCTTAATTAATTGAGCTTAATTATGCCTTAATTGGCCCCTTAATTAATTTTCCAAGCCTATTTAATTACATTTTATAAAGAGGAAACCCGACATTTATTAATGCCTATCATCCTTTGCTACAATCCTCAAATGAGTCTCCAAAATAAATTACCATGAATCAACTCAATCCCATGAGAAATCAAAGCATAAAACATAACAAATTTGAAAGAAATAATGGATGAATAGCTCTAAAATGATAAACCGAGTATACCAATAGTGGGGAATGAGAATGCTCCTCCAGGATAACCAATTCATCATGAATCACTCCAAGAATGATCTCTTCTATATGTCCATCATGAACTCATGTCCATACTTAGGTGAAAGTTCCATAGTCTTCCTACTAAAACTTCCAAATAGTAACTGTCTCAAGCAAATGTCTCTAGTCACAAGAGAATTCCAACCTCACCTATGTCTCCAAGTATCCATGAGAACCTATAACTGATCAATACATGCCAAACTCAAAATGTAACATAGCACCATCATGAAGTATTCAATAAAATGATCAATGTACTCAATACAAAGAGAACCACCATGATCAATCTCAAAGCTCCAACCACAGAGTCAGGAACCTATCATGATAATACGATCTAACCATATCCTCCTAGGAGATCACATGCATCAATACATACATCCTAGTATCAAGAGAGCATGTAACATGCCAAACTATAATATAGAATCAAGAGTATATCATGACATAATAACAAACACACTCTAAACCAAGAAACCACATCTCCAATCACATGAAGATAACCATCACCAATGATGTATCCACATCACTACCAAAAACTCCCACTGAGCCATGATACCGAGCTACTCATGACTTCATGACTACCATCTCCTCCATGAAGATCATCTAGGTCTACACACACTCAGCTGTAGTGTCAGTAACATACAAGTAGAACCAAAATATCTAAGCTAAGAAGACACATTCAACTACCATCAAAACATCACAAAACAATCCAATCCAACACTACCAAATCATCACTGTCAAAAGCTGCCACTAAAAATGTGTATAACCAATAAATGTACCAAGTTATCTTGACATCGTTATCAAACCACATGCTACAAGTCCCATAAAATGACTAATCAGATACTCTAACCATCCATCCTCTCATCCCAAAACAACATACCAATGCACAAATGACCACAGACAAGGCCAACTAATAAAACTTGCAACAAGAATGAATCAAACTTGGTGCATATAAACAATCCACATTTGAGTCATCCCACTGTAATCAATAGGCTGCACACACCTAACAATCACATAACTTGTAGATCCAACCACTGAAACATGTAAACTCATCATCACATTAGTAAACTGCAAACTAAGATATCAAAGAAGATAATATTGTAGACATCAAGACTCAAACACCAAATCAACCATAGATCTATTTTTTCAAACATTTCCATAAGTGAGTAACCAAAGTAAAGGAACCAAATAAGCATCATGGAGATAAGAAAAACCTCCTAACATCAAACCAAATCAACACCAAATAACCACATACATGATCATGTCATGCCAATGTATCAAATGTACCAACATACCCATGACACCATAATCATAGCCAATATTATACCTACACTCAACTATCACCCATACAAGACTCCAAGTCTCCACTCATGTCAACCCTTGTCCTCAAAACTAAAGACAACATGTGTACCTATCACCATTAAAGTCCAACTCTAAAAGTTACTTGTAAAATTATACCAGGAAGCACCAAACTGATAATCAATTGTACCATTATAATATCATATAAAAACATGTACTTCCTCAAGGTTTTGCCTCTTGACTTGTCTTGATGCTCACACAATCACACCCTGGGTCTCAAGCATCTACAAGTGATCATATAAACTTACCAAACTCATCTTGCACCACAAACTAATAAAAAATTTGAACCACTATGTAATACTCTGCACATTCTCTCCAATGCCTATTTAAAATTGAAAATTTGATTTTGTATGCAAAAGTTACGACCAAAATTGTGAAATGGATAAAAGCTAGCTTCTGAGCTTCAAAAATTGATTAGAACAGAAAAAATAGGAAACCAAACCTATACCACTATGTAGTTCTTGGAACCACCTTTCCAACAAGTATAAGAAGTTGAAAAATGGACTCCCTAGGTGAAAGTTATGCAAGTTTTAAAAGAATGACCAATTTTTCTATGTAGAGAAGCTAGTAGGCAACCCTCGAGTGGAGCCACTGACGACGACAATGCTCTGGGTGGTACACCAATGGAAGATTTGAAAAGCTTCACCTCCCTTTACTAGACTCAACGGACCTTATAAATTCCAATTTAATTTTGTTTTAGCAAAGGTTGGCAGAAATAAAAATTTATGGCAAAATTTTTATATAATATTTTTTTTTTTGGTTTTAAAGTTTTAGACAGTAATAACCACCAGTTGGGTAAAGTATTTGGCCCTTGATCAGATGGAAGGCTGATATTTTTTGGTGGGATTGTCATCTCGTATTGACGTTGTCACACCTGTCATGTCAACAAAGCTAGTGGGGTACAAGGTCTGCGAACCCTGCTCCATGGCTTAAATTTTTATATTTAATTTTCTTTGGAATGCAATTTTTAAATGAAATTTATTTTTATTTTTGTAAGGTTTGGAAAAATATTTATTTGTAGACAATAATTTTATTTTTTAATAATTTTTCTTGCACATGGCGAGATTGGGCAGCCAAATGGTCATACAACTAAATTTCTTTTGCCTTTTTTCAACTTTTACAAAATAGGTTTATTTTTATGTCATTTTTCATGCCTCGGGCCTCCTAGATCCAATGGCGAGGTCCATTTTGTATATGGAGGTCATCCATGAAATTTTCTCTACAAAACCCTCATATGAAAACTAAAACCAATAAACCGTCTTTGACCCAAATTTTGAAAGCTTTAGATTTGCAATAAACCCATCAAATCATGATAACCAAAAAACCCAAATCTACAAACAAAAACTTGTAACATGTGTTCCATATCTTGTAATGCCTCAAATTTTTCATGCATAGCCATGGCTTCAACTTTGCAAAAAACTCTCAAACTAGGGTTATAAAAAAATTCAACCATGAAAGCTTTGATACCACTTGTTAGGAAATATTGCATTCAACCCACAAACTTAATCCATTTCCTACATAACCCCATGAGAGAAAACGTGCATACAAGTAACCATAATTCATAGATCAAATAGACAAGCCACACGATAACACACGATATACCATGGGAAAATTGTCAAGAGGGAAAAACCTAGCCTCCAAAAGCATTCATACTCCATTATATTATTTAGCAATAAAGCAATACAAAAGTTACAATGAATAACTTAGAAGCATCAAGCCTTCCAATGTATTCTCATGTGTCCAAGCATGAATCCACACATCCCATGCCATGCTTCACATATGCACTCCTCAAAAAGACTCAATAATGACATCCCACTCACCCAATCTACCTTAACCACTAAACATGTGCTTTCTTTTATAGATTCAAGCTCACACAAATACAACCAAGTGGTGAGATAAAACCATGTGTGACAAACCACATGAACACAAAACCACTAATCCCCTATTTTATACTGGGTACTAAATTTTCACTTTATGTAATATTTCACCAATATTAAATTATTATCACGTCTCCCACACATTAAATAATAATACAATGTTACAATACAACATAAAGTGATCCTTAAATAATTACCTAATGTGATTAACCACACCAACTAGGTTCATCACAACTAAATAATTATTTAATTACAATATTATAATATATCAAATTATGTAAAGGTGTACAACACCATATCCTAATAAAGACAAGAACAATGATGCATTCAGAGATGCAAAAATAGAAAATCCAATAGACTTCGATATTGTAGAGGACAAGGGAAAGGTTGTGGAAATTGCTAAGGCTTCTAGTGAATCTTTAAGCTCCTACAAAGATTCCTTGAAAAATATTTTGAGCATGCAACCTAAATTTCAGCTTGTTTTGTCATCCCAATTTCTACAACTACTGATGCAACAAGGAAATGTTGATTTGGACAAGATCTCTCCCATCCACAAGCTACAACTGGGAGACATGTTTCATGCATCTACAAGAAAGGAAGTAATTGAAATGCGTTAGAAGAGTAGAGAACTTATGGAAGAAGCAGTTAAGGCATTGAAAGAGATCATACCCAGATCAAATGTTGACACCACACTCTTCGGTATAGAAAATTTCAAACTATTGATTGACTCGTTTAAGACATGCATCCAAATTAATGAAATAAGTAGAGAAAGAAGTAAAGAAAAGGTTAAAGGAAAAAAGGATGCTAGAGAGGATTGAGAAATGTTCCATTGCACATAATTTTTTTTTAGAATTATTGAAGGATGCAGAAGGATGTGTTGATGAGGCTAAGGAACTTTATCAATATGGCATGAAGTAGCCTGAAGCCACACAAAGTATAAGAAATGAGATAGACTCTATTGAGTCTCAAATTGATGCTACCTCAAGTGCATATGATTTGACAGTTGACCTCACTAAAGAAACAACGAACACAATAAAAGGCACGCGCAAGAAGTTATTCCAACTATAAGCATAGAAAGAACACAAATTATTTTGTAGCTTGGAGAGGTAAGGGATCTAGTCAATCCTAAATTTATACTTGTTTCAAAAGCTCTTCTAAGATAAGACAAAGATAAGAGGATAAATTTGGTACTTGCTACTCTAAAAGATGGAGAATAATTATTTCTTGATCTTAAATACAAAATAGGTTGCTTGTAGAGGCTAAGAAATAATGGGAACATGGCAAGAAAGCCTGGGATGATCACTTGAGAAGTTATAAGCATTATCCACCTCTAATTGATTTATATTTCATTCTTTTATGCATTTTTAGCATTTTTGTTCACATTATTTGTACATATGCGGATAATATAGAGAAGCTTTCTAGTACCCTTTTTTTTCTTCAATATATAACTTAGGGTAAGGAAAACCATTCCTTTCAATTTGTATATATGCTTACATCTCTCAGGGGGAGCTTTGGTGACAATTAGAGAAAGTAGAATAGGTTCCCTTTACCCTTGATGTCAAAGGGGGAGAACATTTTGGAGATTTTTGGCATGTTACCATCAATGAAAAAGGGGGAGATTATTGGAAGGTTGAGGAATTTTGTCATTGATGATGTTGTTTGGCAACATGAGCATGGAAGGTACATAGTGATGTAATGCAATGTTGTCATTAATTTCAACATTGTGGCAGATTATTTTGATTAGTCCTAACAGGTTTTTGTAGTATGAAGGAAGCTATTTGTGCAAGATGATTTGGTCCAGAAATATTTATTGTGTGGGAATTTGACTAAGTGTCAAATCTACTAGTTCAATGTAATAGTGTGTCAATTTCTGGGTCTAGACCACTCTGCAAATGAAGGTTTCACTCTATTCTTCTAACATCATTTTTTTGGATGTTATATGTACCAAATTCTAATATTTCCTCATGTAAATGGACAAGTGGATTGAGAGATATGAGCAACAAAGTTTGTTTTGGCATATTACAATTATTCTTTGTAAAGTGTTTTTTTGTGGGAGAATCCACACTTCTTTGTGGACGAGTTTTGGCTTTGTAGTGTTGAAGATAAGCTACTTGATGTCAGTAGAGCATGGATTCCAGTTGGAATTGAATTTTTAGTTCCACATATTGAGATGTGGATACATAATTAAAGGATTTTGGTTTAGGTATTATGGTGTGCTGACTTAACACAATTGATGTTGTGTGAAGGATAAATATGTATTGCATTCTTATGTGGGATCAATTATAGGTCCATGTTGAACTATCTTAAGATGTTTTAAGATTTGAACTATTGTGCATTGTGTGGATGAAATGTTTTGGATCGAACAAGTTACATTTTGAGTGCTACATCCAATTAGGCTGGCCTAATTGATGTTATACTTGATGCAGATATATAAGTTGGATTGTTTTCATTATCTTGGGTAATTGTAAGTAATGTGTTATGTGCGTGAAGTGAATTTGAGTAGAGCAGTGCAAAGTTAAGTTATGAATGTTAAGTTGAAGATCAAAATTATGCAAATGAAGAGTGAGGTAGAGTGTTGAATCAGAATTAGAATCAGATTATTTATTGTGCTTCAATGGAACTATAATCATGCATATCTTAGATTCAATTGTAGTAGTTTAAAATAGGTTGTGATCCACCATCTCTAGATTCTATATTTTCTCTGTGGATAGTGAGTCCACCTGTAGTGAGTATTTCTGTAAATATAGTATAACTAGTTATAGTATATTGTGACCTAATCCTCACCATGGTTTTTCCATTTTTGTGTTTTCCATGTAAAAACCATGGTGTGCATGTGTTATGTAATGTTGTGGATGTTTCATGCTTTCATTCCTTATTATAGTTGAATGTGCTTTGGTGATTGGATGTTTAATGTTTTTTTGGTTTAAGAGAATACTAATTCACCCCCCCTCTCAGTTTTTTGGGCGTTCAACAATAAATTTATATATGAACATGATCATGGATCAATTGTAATATGTATAAATGAAAAGATGAGATTCATCTATTTGGAATTATGTAAAGTTATGCCATTCATGCATTGTACAATTATGTTATTAAAAAGGAAATTTTTCAATTCTATGTTTTTGGAAACTTGAGTTATTCACATTCTGAGTTAAAACTAAGGTGAAAATTGTTAGGTGAACATTGGGTATGTTACATGAATGATGACCATTTAGAATTTCAATACAATGATAATAAATCCATCTATGTAAACATACATACATATCTATAGAAAAATATAAGATGTTGAGATCATTTAAAAATTGCATATATAATCCTAGTATATATAAATATAGCAATGGAATAAAGAAATATGGTAATCTAGTCATTAAAAATACAAAACATGCATCTAAAAAAATTATAATATAATTAGGATGTCAATCATGTTATTTTTGCATAAGATCTCTAACACCTTCAATGCATACAACAACGTATCAAGAAATGCATGCAATAACTCATTGGAAAACATAGTGACCAATGTAAAATAAATAATCACATCAATGGACATTAATGAAAATGGTGAAATAAAAACACCAATAAGTACATGTGGGCATTACAAAATGAAAACAAGGGAATTTTGATCATATGTGGTTTGGTCCATATAAAATTGTAGATGACTATGGTCATAATGTGTACGATCTTTAGGATGTAATATGAGACTTGATAGAGCTACTAGTTCACGGTTAGCATATTAAGGTTTACTTCATGCAAGTAATGATTTATTACCTTGTACATTTTTTTTGTACATGTGTGTCCTAATGTTGTCTTGACACTAGCTGGTCAAGTTGAAGTATGGCTATCCCAATCTCCTCTTTGTGTGCATTTTTTGGTCTTCTCCTAGAAATATAAATTCTCACTATGCCTAAAAGAGACACACATCCCCAACTAGAGCCAATGTTAGGAATCAATATAGTGCTACCAAATTTTTCTTGAGTGCTATCTCCTTTGTATATTTGGACCTTATATTAGCCATCACATATAATTGATCCAAGAAATATTCATGTGAGTTTCTTTTTGTAAAAAAATAATTAAGTGATATTCATCCTCCCAATGTTCTTATCATCTGTTGAAAGTTAAAAAATTTCAAGAAATTCTAAGTGTGGAGCTTTTAAGTTCAACATTTTAAGCATTTTAAGAGTTTCAAAGTTTCCAATCCTATCATATCCTACTCATTCCCTTGTCCTTATCAAATTTTTAAATTTTCTCTTACCAACATGATTTTCCTCAAACCCTCATACTCTAACACTTTACACTATGTTACTTTTATGGTTGTGGTGTCACTCATCTTCTTTTTTGCATCCCTTTTTTCATAAGGTATATTTTATTCCCAAACTAAGATTCGCAATCCTTTTTATTGTGCTATATTTTAGAGTTATGGTTTTAGCAATCTCTTTACTTGCATACCTTATGATATTAATTTCTTATTATTCCTAAAGCATTACTCTCGATATTTCCATCTATATATAATTTTTCAATGTCAAATATGTATAAATACCCTTACCAAAATACCTTTGGCATAAGCTATTAAAGACAAGAAAATGGATTAGAGGTAAATAACATAGAAGATAATGAAATACACACAATACCTTCACCTAAAACCCTTCTTTCTCCTTATATAGAGCTAAAGTAGAATGCACCCTAGCTCTATTTGTTTTTATCTTTTTATGTATTGATGAAGGAATGTGGTTTCTTATACAAGTAGCTTGATGTTAGGATTGATAAGATGATAGATCAAATAGATAGGGTAAGGATATGATGATGGAAGATTAGTTAGGACATGGAAGAAGTAGATAGAAAATGAAACAACTTAACAATAGGATGAGAAGAGATGATGCAAATGGTATGTAAATCCTTTCATTTATAGAATTTTCATGGGAGAAATTAAGGGCTAAAATGCATTAAGTGATGGATGGATAAAATTGATTGGCAATTAGGGCTGGGATCAAAGTTGTAGTCAAGTGATAAGTGACACATGAGGAATAAGGATAGGTATAGGATTAGGATTATGGAAACACCCTTATGTGGATGGATAGGATTAAGAGGTGTGATATTAAGTGAAGGATGAGATGGAAAGTTATTTTGACTTTCGGGAAGTGTCTAGTTTCAATGAATCTAAACAAGGTCTTAGGCATGTGAAGGGGACACTTGTCACATGAGGACAAATTTAGATTATGATCCATGTGAAAAAGATGAAGGGATATGATTAGATGGAAAAGGATAGAGGATAAAGGAAAATTAATTAAATAAATAAAGTATTTATTTAATTAATGGTATCATGATGGGATAATAATTAAATAAATAGTAAATATTTATATAATTAAATGATTATGACAATGGACATTCATTAAATAAATAATAAATATTTATTTAATTATTGGATTAGTATAAGAGGTATTAATCAAATAAATAATAAATGTTTATTTAATTGAGGGATTAGGATAAAGGTGGGAAAAGATGGGAATAATTAAATAAATAGTATATATTTATTTAATTAATGACTAAGGATAGGTTGAAATAAGGTCTTGTTGGGCAAGGTCACATTTCAGGTGTCTACAGTTATAATGTATTATTAACTCCTAATCCCCAACATTTCCTACTATGTTATCTTATTGGATTCACAAGTTTGGTCCTTTCTTTACTTACATTCCTTATGGGATGAATTCATTGGCACCTAATCCTCAACTCCTAATAATTTCCTTCACATATTTTGTTGAAATCAGTGATGTAGACATACCTTTATTTCCTTTCATTTGAGATGAAGTATGATGTACTCTGAATTCCCATCCTTGATAAGTGCGATGGTTTATGGGGTATCTTGGACACCTAATGCATAACTCTCAATCCTCAAAAACTTTGAAACTTACAATACATTATGTATTGTTCACTCCCACCTACCTCCTTGCATGACCCACACTACCATTAATGACTAGATTTGATGAAATAGCTACCATAATGGTGTTTTACCACCCAAAAATATTTTTTCATATCAAGAGTATGAATTTGCATACAAATTCTAGTGTTGGATGATGACAAACTTGCTTTCATTAATGTGACAGTTGTGTTTTTGATGCGATTGATTTCCATGTAAGCTCCAAGCTACTAGTTAGTATATTTTGTGTGGTTTATTCTTAATTAATTATTGGAGGGATTCAACATCCAAAAAAAGTGCTATATATGCCATTTCATATTTTATATTAAGGGTGAGTGCAGGATCATGGGGGTCCAAAAAGTGGCTAATGACTTTTTCCATCCAAATTTGATAAAATGAAAAGGGTTTATTAAGAAAATTGTCAGCTTTCCAAAAATATAAGATATGCCTTATTTGGAATTAAAGAATAATTATTATTAATTTTCTACATACATTTTGAGTAAAGTTTTGATTGATAGGCTGATTGAAAAACATCTATAATTTTAAAATGATTTCATATTTTTTTAATCTAAAAGATGCGACACATTCTATGATTCCCATACTATAGGATAAAAAAATTAAAAATTTAATTTCATAAATTTTTGACCAAGTTATGGTGGTCAGACAAACAAGTTTTAATATTTTTTAAAATTTTAATAAAAAAATCATAACTAATTATTTACTTGCAATTTAAAAAAAAATGTGGCACATTTGAGCATGTGTCCTCTAATTATATTGAATGTTTTAAAAAAAACATATTATTTTTTGTTTGTACTTAGGTTGGTCAGACATACACCTACTTTTTATTTTTCCTTGAAAATTTAGTCTTACTGTATTGAAATTTCAAATTTTCACCAAATAGATTTACCTTTTTCCAAAAAAGGAATGGTATCTTAGAAACTACGTTTATTTTCTACAAATTCTATTCTTACATATTTTTAAAATTATGTTAATAACTTATTCAAATTTATATGTCAAGTTGCTTAACTTTGTTTTTCTAAATTTTTATTGCCACTTAAGGGCCTAGTTTGGACCCCCATGATCCTACACTAACCCTCAAAGGTTAGTGATTTGTACATATTTATGTGGATGTAATTTCAAGAAAGATTTATAGTATCAATATTTTCATATAGTCACCATTAGAGTAGCTCATTTTGCAATTAATAAAGAGGTAGTTATTTTGAAATAGGTCTTAATAACTAAATTTATGGATTAAATAGTTATATATTTTTAGAAAATCTTCCAAGTGATGAAGTGTGTTAGGTTTTTCTTAGCTTAGGGTTTTTACTCACCACATTTTCTACTATGGATCTAATATTATTTGATAAGTATCACATAGTTTTAATGCATTACAAATGTTATTTGTAGTGACATTTCTAGTATTACATATGGATTTATATAATTTTTGGGAGGGATTATGAAGCATGTTTACTTGTTTTTGATTAGATAAGCAAGGAAGGGTCCTGATCCCATACAAAGAAAAAATAGAGAAAAATATCTCAAAAAAGAAAATTGACCAAACACAACAAACTAGTTAGAAATTATAGGACAAGAATAGCTACAAAAAACAAACAAGTAACAAAGGAGCCACTAGCAAAAGATAGAACATAAATAAAACCCATAGAGGAACAGTTCAAGCACTAAAGCTAGAAACCATCAACTTTTCCTCCAAGGGAATGTTAATAAAAACCATGAACTTAGAATTACATATATTCTTATGTTGCACAATTGTCGAAGAAGAATCAGAAACAAGAATTGAAACATCTTGACCAAAAGGGGAAGAATCCCCTTTGGAGTAATTACTAGTAAAACAACATATACTTTAGCTGAAGCATTCATAACCAAGCTTGAAGTAGCAATATTCATAGTTAAGACACATTTTTATAGAGAAGGGGTAGCATGAGCCTTAGGGGAGGTAACACACATAGCATTAGGAGCAACCTTGTCTAGATATAATACAAAAAAATCCACAGGAGAAGCAACACCCACAACAATAGGATTATTCATTCATGCAAAAGGAGAGGGAGGCCTTGAATCATCACCATTAGAAGAAGATTATACAATAGGGTACATCATTAAATATTCACAGAGATAATTCTTCCACTAAGTAGAGGAAGAAACAAGATAGGAGCTATGAGAACAATCACGAGCCAGCTGACCAATAGCAAAATAGTGTTTATTGAAAAAAGAAATACTATCATAATCCACTAGGTGGGACCAAGACCAACCATTAACCTAGAGCACTACCTCACTAGGTAAAGCTTTAGATAAATCTACCTCCACCTAAATTCGAGCAAAGGAGGTGTGAGTAAAATTCTTGGAAGCAATATCCACTTTCAAGAACTTTCCAAGAGAATTATCAATGCCCTCATAAGTAGAGAGGCACTATAACTATAAGGGAAGATATGGCGATCTTACCCTAATAGGTACAACATCAATGGGTTCCTTCAAAGGGTTAAAGGAATGAACCCAAGGCCTCATGGATAGGGGGTGAGAATCCCATTCACACAAACCATATCTAAAATTGCTTGTGTATCCTCAAGAGAATAAAACCCAACAACAAAAAACCTCTTGCAAAAGAATAAATATCCATCAAACCCTCCACTAACGGAGACCAATGTTTGGATATCTAGAGGTGTAGATCAGGGAGGGAAGGCCAAAAATGACAAAACCTACAAATAAGAATGGTCTTAGAGTTGAAATCAATGTGTGACTTCCCTACCAAGGGAAATAATAGGAGTAAAATCTACACACTATAGAGGACGCGTAGATCCCTCCCTAGAATTGTTGGTCCACACAACATAAAAAAATAAAATAAATAAACCCATTCATTGCAACAGTGGAACCCACAACAACAGCCACATAAGGAGGTTTATAGGTAGTTGCATCCACTAAACTTGAAGCTAGAACATCAATAATGAGATCCACAACCACACACCAAAGCAAGGAGGACTCAATTGAGTGGGAAGGACAAAAACTGGTCTCATTTTGGTTTAGTTTTTGATATCATATATTTTTTCCATTTTTATGTTTTATGTCTTTTGATTGATAGTGAATTTATAACCTAATATAAGATACTAGTCTTGGAAGTGTTTGACCATACATACAATTAAAATGATAAAGATATTTAAATAATAGTGTAGGAGTAGAAAGTAAGATTATATGCACTACATGATTCAACATTTTAACCAACTAAACATCTCTAGTGAGCCTTGAAGTATTTCACCTTAATCGAGTCATGTCCTATGTACCCACTATTGCAGCCTTGTTATAATTTTTTTCTCAACTTAATAGATGTTATCATAGTAGGTTAGTCCTTAGATTAGCAAAAAAATTTGGGGCTAGGAATACATTAGATACTACTATAATTTTTCTTATTTTTACTTTTATTTTTAATTAAATCTACTTAAATATCACCTCTAGGAACACACTCTTTACTCTAGTTGAGCCTAAAATGAAGGAGAGATTATACACTCTCAATAATTTCCATTTCATCAATCATACTTTATTGATTATCTAGTCTATCCAATTTTAGAAATGACATATCCCTAGCCCTAAATTGGATTAGTCCCTCTATAATTGTGAGTGATGATTTTAGGACCCAACATGAACACAAAAATACAAGTGGGGCTGGGGCAAAGGTTAAGGAAGAAAAAATGGTTTGTGGGATGAAAGGTGACTAGTATGGGAAGTGTAAAACTTATTTTAAATTACTTCCAATTTAAATTTTATTTGGATTGTGCTAGGACCTTTGAATGGTGAGAAAAGAGGATGCACACTCACATAGGATGGATGGGTAGCATGTCTAAATGAAAAAATGGGGCTTGGGGGATAAAGGGGGATGGAATAGTATGATTCAATTGTTATTGAAAATAAAAAAGTGGTAGAGATTATGGTTTGTGATTTTATTTTTGGATCACCACACTAGGGATGAATATAAACAAGAGTGGAAGGTTTACATGGAGAAATGAAACCAAATACAAAGGAAAGAGGAGATTTATGGTTTGGAAATATGGAAAGATTGATGAGGAAGGGATCCTTGTAATACTAAAGAAAAAAATTCTTATTTTCATGTAATTAAGAAATAAGCTACCCTTCTATGAAGAATCAACTTGGGATTTTTTCAGAGAAAGATAATAAATATTTGAAGGGTAAAGTTGAAGCCTAAATCAATCTAGAATTTTATAAAATAATGCAAGTGTAACCTACATGGGATAAATATAGCAAAAATTGACAATCATTGCAAAGAATTACCTTTTTCTATAAATATTAAAGTGAGGTAAAGTTCAAGCCATTTAATAAAATTTGTAAGGTATTTTATCTATGGTAGTGTGGTAGGTGTGTAAGTCTTAAATTTATTTATATTCCATCTACAATATTTTTAAGAGGGTGAAAATACTTGGTTATCCTATTATGTGGTGGATTGTGGGTGGTGCCTAAATGAATTTTAAGTTTAAGATTTAATGGATCATTAAGATAAAATTTGGTCATATAGGGATAGGTGTACACATATTTTTTTTTTATCATTTAAGCATGATTTAGGTAGAAGAAGGTAGGGTTTACACAAAAAATTCCTAGGGATGACCATTTAATGTTAAAAAAAATAAGTAAAATTGATCAACAACCAGGGAAAAAATAACATTAAGATTAGGACATAGGATGGGATAAAAAATTAAATGAAAGTGAACATTTAAGGAAGATAAACAAGGCTTAGGAAACATGTTGAGGATATAATAAAGGCTAGGGATAAAGTGAAAACATGGAACAAAATACACACATGGAAAAATGGCTAAAATAGACATAGAAGTGTGATGAGGATATGCAATTTTTTTCACTACATCCTTTGTATAGATTATTATTATATAATGTTTATCTTCTAAGATTTTGATATTAGGATAGCTCTCCATAATGATTCCTAACAAAAATATCCTCAATAAATGAAATTGGTTGAATGTAAGATGTATCATGTCTATCATTAAACAATAGGTAAATGTTATTTTAGTGGGTCAATCTCATCTCCCATATCATAGTAGTGTTACTTTTATCTCACTTATATGTATTATTTTTTTTCTTTTATAAGCATTGAATAAATATTCTTAAGAGTTTTTGGTATAAGTATTTATATGAGTGAAATAAAATAAAAGAACCATTCAAATGTGACAAAAATGAATAAAACCAATTAAATAAAAGATACAATGGTGAAATTTGTTAATGTATGGAAAAGTGATTCATTATAAGGGTGTGGATTTTATGGGAGGAGTATATCTAGGAGCTAGGCCATATGGTGGATGATAAGTGGAAAAGGAATAAATATTAAATGGTGGGACAATAGTAGTCATTGAACTATTAGGATGAGTAGTGGTACATGAAGCAACAATAGTTGTAGAGGGATCTATGGTAAGGGTGGGGATAAGAATAGTTACACCAATAACTATAGAAGAAGTAAGATTATCTAAAATATCTTGAAAGGTTTCAAATCCATATGGTGCACTTGTAAATATATCATGAAACATATCCAATAGTAATGTAGAATGATCCATGTTAGACACACTAGCTAACCTATTCAAAAAATATTAACTATCTACATGAGCATCACGATAATACTCCCCATTATTTTCAATATAAGAATCGTAATAAATTACATTCTCATTGATTTGGGTCACTATGAATGATAATCTACACCAAGCTAGTCAAAGACAACACAAACAAGGTTAGTCATTCAAATAAGCACAAACATCATTCCCTATGAGATTCTTGATCAAAAAAATATGAAAACATGAAAGAAAAGCACATAATAAATAAAATGAAAGCGTGTAAACAAAATCAATGGATCAAACCTCCATCCCATAGGGGGATTGGTGTCACTTTGATGTGGAAAGTGACCCTTTCCCAACCCCTTTGATAAGCTCCAAGATTATTTTATTCCAAGTGTATGTGATTGTGATACAAATGTGTTGATAACCTAGTTGAAGTGATGAAAATGAGTGATTGCTATGGATGAATGTGCGTCTAGTAAGATTACATGAAATTGTGGATCCATATTCAATAGAGAAGGCCTCTATTTATAGAACTCAAGGGTTGAAGAATGGATGAAATTGGTGAATATGGACTAAAATGAAGACCAATAGCATTGTGACACTTGTCACAAGACTATTTAAATCCATGGGGATGTGTGTGGAGCACATTTAAAAAAATGTGAAGAGTTAAGGCATGTAGGTGGATTTGTAAGAGAATGTAAGAGAATTGAAGGCATATGGTTGAGAATGTAAGAGGGACAAGATGACATGTAAGTAAAATTAAATGCCTTTGTAAGAGGTATTTAAAACCTTGTAAGAGGTTCTAAAAGCCTTTAGAGGGAAATTTATTGAAGGGGTAGTTGAGGGGAATATTCCAAAGAATATGCCTTTGTGAGGAAATAGGCTAATTAGTTAATTAAAATAATTTTTTTTTATGTGCAAGTTGGTTAGCTAAACAAAGGTTCATTTAACCTTGGTGAGGCTAAAAGCTAGAGAAATAGGTAATGAGGATTAGAAGGAGATTAAAGTTAATTAATTTAGAATTAATCAACTTGAGTGGGTTAAGGGATTTATGACTTTTGTTAAATAATTAGATTTATTTAATGTAATGAGAGGACATTGGGACTTTAATTAAATAAATTGATTTATTTAATTAAATGTGATGAACATTAGTCAAGAGGGGATGAATTAATCTAATAAAGTTAATTATTTGACTAATAGTAAAAGTTGATGAATTTAACTAAATAATAAATATTATTTAATTAATTGGTTAGTGCAGAAGTGATTTAGGATGAAGTGATGTTAATTAGTCAAAGTCAAATGTATAATATCAATTAGGACTTTTTAAGCACACATTTTCCCCCTCTTTGAAGTAATGTACTCATTGCATTGATTCAAAGACTAACGCTACCAATATCAAAATTCAATTTTTTTAAATTTTTTTTGGATGCCCAACTATTGCCCTAGTGGAAGGAATTACATTGTTACACCACCCCCTCGAGAGATCGAGTGAAAATTTTCATTTTTTGGGTTGAGCTTGCGATAAAGATTCAACAATGGTTCAACTACAAAAAATATGTTATATGATTCAAAAAGAGGCTCAAGACACCAAAAAATAGTCAAGATAGGCTTTGTAGCTCACAAAATAGATGAATGGGCTCAAAAACCCTAATTTCTCACTTAAAAACCCTAATTTTCAAGCTTAAATAGGTGGGTTTAGGTCATTTTTAATTAATTTGTGAATTGATCCTTCTACAATTCTTACAATTTTTCTCTGAGTTGCTGATAGAATGGGTGGTTGTGTGCTTCCTAAACATCGAATGGATTGAGTGTGTGAGTTTTGAAGGCCTCTGGAAGTAGGACCACCAATATGCAAATTGAAACTTTTCTCATTATTCATGTTTTTGAAGCATTTATTAGGGTTTAGGTGTGTCAACCAAAAGAGGCTCTATAAAGCATCACTCCTCTGATTGACGTCACTTTTGATGCTGGAGTGTTGCCTATGTAGTATAGTGTTGCATGGCTCTATTTAGGTCTAGAGTTGCTCATAGAATGCTGACTCACCTTTGCAGAAGTGTGCCACACGACCTAGGATGGGTTTAGTGCCACTCAAAAATGTCAACTCACCTTTGATACAAAGTGTTGCATGAGTCTAAATGGTTTGGCACCACCCTCATTTATTGACTCGCCTTTAAGGAAGAGAGTCGCTATTGATTTTGGTATTGCTTTTGCTAAAAAGAAAAGCACCACCTTTGACAAAATTGACTCACCTTTGATTTTTAGGGTTTGATTTTTTTTTGTCATTTCTCATAAAATTTTGACATGGTGCATGTTTTGAGTGTAGGAGGTCCTTTGCCCACTCTATTCAAAGGAGCATCAATGCTAGATTATGCATCGGTTGAGACACTTGACTAATGATGCACTATTTTTCCTTGGCATGATTGGTTTTGGATACGTTGTAGAGATGCCAATCATCTGCACTCACCTCACTATGATGATAGCCTTGGTCGAGTGGTGGTGGACCAAGATGTAATAGTTTCATTTATCGACTAGAGAGGCCACTGTGACCCTCAAGGATGTGTGGCAAATCTTGCGGATCCCCATCCATGGTGAGCATGTTGTTTATGATGTAGAGGCTAGAGATGATGCTATTTTTAAGGTGCCTGAGGTTGATTAGTATGAGGTGGATAGTGGCCAGATTGACCTACATTGCTACAAGGCAATTTCCCCAAATTTTTCATTGTTCATGGGTGCATTAATCTCAGGTGTCTTGGTATCTAACATACAATCAAGAGGATGTAGTGTTGGATGGGGTATCATTTGGGCATGGATGATGGAGTAGATGACCATCGTTGCTTGGGGCCCAATATTTCATACATCGCTGGACCATGATATGCACCAGGTGGTATATTGTGGTGCACCCAACATAGGTTTTAGAGTCACATTACTCCATATATGGGCTTATGAGCATATTTCCATTTTGTGGCCGACCATTACACTTGTGGAGATAGACCATGATGAGATTCTAGTGTATAGATATGTGCCATGACCACACTTCATTACAAAATAATTACATGCATCCCACACTAGAGGTGGGCGATTGATGAGATGATAGTTTTCAAGTGGAGACCTTAGATCCATTCCTGTCGATGGATAGATGATGATGAGCATCTCTTTTACTACCACCAAATGAGGAGTATGCAGGGCCATGATCACTTGATGATTGAGTGCTACCTCCTAGATAAGGTAGCTCGTCAGTTCATAAAGGTGTAGGATACACCAACAAATGAATACAAGGCAATATTTGCTAGGATATCTCAAGAGACTTCCTAGGGATAGTGGATCCATCCATAGGTTGCTATAGATGAGTTTAGAAAGTTGATGGAATAGCCTTGGGTTTATTTTTATGGCCCATAGGATGTTAGGATCACATAGGCCTACGATGCATATTGGCATTCCCATGTCCCAATTTAATTGATAGCTCCAATTTTTCCAACAATGGGTAGAGGATGATATAGAGGTCCTTAGATAGGTCAGTACTAGCCACCACTAGACAGACAAGATGGTCAGGATGGGTGGGATGGGTAGGTGTTCGACCAACAACAGAGGCAGGATGGAGGTGTTCCATTAGTACAATCAGTGGACTAGAGACTGCCACAGTAGCCACCACAAGGTCCACCACCAGGTCCCAATCCATAGGATGGTCAAATTGCAACTTTGATTGTGCATGTACACCAGGTGTATGTCCATCTATAGTAGGCCATAACTCAGCTATAGATAATTAATTTTGAGAGAGATTAGGCCAGGAAATAGCTACAAACTGCAAGAGGTGAGATTTACCATGAGTGTTAGTTGCGACACAATTTTAATGTACCATTGGCACAGTAGATAGGGTGTCACAACAACTAGAGGTTGTGGCATAGTAGGAACAAGGACATGCCATGGTCCCAACACATATGTATAGGATCGCCATGCAGGAGGTAGCCTACTACAAGATGTGCTATTATAGAGAGTGTCCAGAGTAGTGTGGGAAGCCAAAATTTTCACATATGAGTATGGTTGCACCGAGTGGGTATCAGAGAGGCCTATAAGTCAGTAGGTAACCATCAGATTCTCACCATGGTGAGCGACAGAGCCATGGGGATCAATAGAGCTCTGGATAACCAATACTTTTAGACACTTTTTGGATGTACAAGGGTATGTGCAGGATCATCATGGAAAAAACAAGCCCTTAAGTGGCAAAAAATTCAAAAAAATATGAGTTAGGAAACTTGACGTAAAAAATTGAATAATTTAACTATATTATTTAAAAAATATGTAAGAATAGAATCTGTAGAAAATTGAATGTAGTTTCTAAACTACTAGGTTTGTTTTAAAAAAAAAGAAGCTATTTGGTGAAAATTTGAAATATCAATGTAGTGGTACTTAAATTTTAGGAAAAAAATAAGAAGTAGGTGTCTATCTAACCACCCTAACCACAATAAAATGATAATATTTTTTTATAAGATTTTAGATATAAGTAGAGGATTCATGCCCCAATGTGATGCATATTTTTTGTAATTTTTTTCCAAGTAAATAATTAATTATGAATTTTTATTACAACTTTTAAAAAATATAAAATCGTGATATATCCTAATTACCTTAACTTGGTCAAAACTTCATGAAATTCAATTTTATTTTTAATCCTATAGTATGCAAAGTATAGAATGTGACATATGTTTTGGATTCAAAAATGTGATACCATTTGAAAGCTATAGATTTTTTCAATCAGCCTATCAATTAGGACTTTAGTCATAATTTGAACAGAAAATGAATAATAATTACTTATTAAATTCAAAGTAAAGTATAATTTATATTGGTGGAAAGATGAGAATATCCTTTAAAAACCCTTTTTGTTTTATCAATTTTGGGTAAAAAAATAGTCGTCAGCCACATACCCATCATATTGCCACTTTTTGGCCCATCATGATCCTGCACATACCCACGACCTGATTATTGATGTATATACATTCATTGGTTGAGTTTTGATTAGTGTCTTGTATATTATTTTTGATGATTTTATAGATTGATCTTGATTTGTACCATGACATTCAATTTTTTGATATATATGAGATGACTTCGATGCAACATGACATGATGTGATATATTTTTATTTTATGTTTTCTGAATGTATGGATGCATGTATTTGTTACTTATGATTAGGCTATGATGTTTATGATTCATGATGTGTTGTATACGATGTTATAGATGTAAATGCAATGAATGGTTTATTTTTCATTTTCATTATCTTTCTATGTGATATACCATGATGATGCAAGATGTATGTATGGATACATTTATATTTTTATGCTATGGATGTAATGAATTATTATGTTATGAGATGCTTAGACTAACAAATATATATTATGATGATGATAATTCAAATGGGCTGATTTAAGATGCTTAGAATAAAAAATCTATATTATCCTAAACAACTAAAATGATGATGCAATGCAAAATGACATGGGTTAAGATGATTAGAATAACAAATCTATATTATCCTAAACAACTTAAATGATGATGTAATGCATGGAGGATGTTTCCTATTATGATGAGATGCTATGATTATGCAAGATGTGTATACGCTAACATTTTGTGGATGTAGGATGTATGCATGGATATGTTATGATAAATGTCATGGTACCCTGTTAGTGTGGATAGAAGATATAGGAATGAGAGGGATCAACCCTTGATTCTGAGAACATGTAGAATTCCAACAAGTCCATGAGTCATTGATACTTTATTAGATATGTTAATGAATGTTGATGATGCTTTGCTTATCAAGGGATTGGGACATAAATGACACAAATTTCATTATGTTTGATGACACACGTAGAAACGATGCATCAAGGTATAGACAACTAGGATGACATGGTATTTAGTGTGATGGACTCTGACTTAGAAAATAGATAGGAATTTCCTTGTTCACACCTAACATATGAAACCTTGCTAGGATGTACTTTAGATAATTTCAACACCTCGAACCAAATCACAAAGGAAAAACCTTCCAATGTAATATTCAACAAACTATCCAAAACTTCCTCCACACACACCTAACAAAGAAAGTATTCACCCAGGTTATATTACAAGAACATCCAACAAGCACAAAAAATGAAAGGAACTGATCAATGCCCAATTCCTTTCTCTCTAAATCTTTTTGATAGACATCATTGAGAGTTTAATGAAATAGGTGAAAATAAGATAAATCATAAGAAAAGATCAAGTAATCAAACAAGCCGATGTAATTCATACCTCTAGCCTAGACTAAATTATGGCGATGCCTGATGTTGATGTCCATTGTAGGAAAGATGCATCCCAGGACATGATTTATTAGATGATTTTGAAACTAATGGGATGATGGAATATTGATACCAAGATTTGACCAACTTTTTTACCTACCGATCTAGATTCAAGACCCTGACATTTAGGTTTATCCAAAAGTTTCTATACTTGTTTCTACTTTCCTTACCAAGGGTTGATGGTGATGGTCAGTTTATTGTGAGTGGATGTTTATTATGTCTGAATATGAAATGGGATAGGTGATTTTTTTGGTTTTCTATAATATTTCAATGTTTTGGGGTGTTTTCAAAATGTTATGAGGCTGTTTTGGGATATTTGAGATGTTTTACAAATGTTTTGATTTTCAATTTTTCCAATGTTTTTGTGTTTTTTGAGATTTTGACCAAGAACCTAACCTAAGGACCTATCCTAGGGGCCTCAGGGGCTGATCAAAGATTAGCCTTTCCTATGTTATACACATAGAGACCATGTAGTTCGACTGACATAGACTCGTTTATTGTTGAACTATGAACATTGATTGTTTATCAGTTTATTATTGTAGATTTTCAAATTATCCTGATTGATATCATACACTCGATCCTGATTCACTAACACCAATTCTTTCTTAATCAATCCTTTACTAACCAATTAATTGAATAATCCTTATTTAATTAATTCATCAAGATTCCTCTTTAATTAAATAAATTAATTTTATTAAATTAAATCTAATGTTCTTATTTTAATTAAATAAATCATTTTATTTAAATAAATCCCAATATTTTTCCTTTGATTAAATAAATCATTTTATTTAATTAAATCCTAAAGTCATCTCTTAATTAAATAAATCAAGTTTATTTGATTAAATCTAATGTCCTTCATTTAATTGAATAAATCCAATTTATTCAACTAAATCATTAACCTCCCAACTATCCTCTCATGTGATTTCAATAAATCTAATTATCTAAATCAAATGTCATATCAATTAATTAACTCCTAAATCATCCATTCCTCTAGCTTTTGCAGCTTGCACTTGTAAATCAATTTATTTGATTTATTAATTCCTCTATTTCTATTCAAATATGACATATTCTTGGAATATTCCACCAATTTGAAATCTCCCTCCCAAAGGAATTTTGTCCTCCAACATGGCATTTAAGGCTCTTACATGTCCTTTTTCTTGAGCCAATTTGGCATTAACTCATCTTACAATAGTTCTTGCACAAGCCATCTTTTGAATTTCAAATTCCACCTACATGCATTTAACATGAACATTGTTCAAAATGTGCTCCACTCTCCTTCATTAGCATGTTGACAAGTGGCACAATACCATTGGTTCAAGTTTAATCCAAAATTCTTCCTATTTCTCATTTCTCCATCTTCCTTTCCTATAAATAGAGGACTTCTCTATTGATTTTGGATCCACAACTTCATGTAAGGTTACTATCTACAAATTTGAGCAAGTTCATCCATATTTTCATGCAAGTTTTCATAGATTTCATCAATCTTAGCAAGGTTATCAAAATTTTGAATCAAGGAGCACACAATCATCATCAAGTTTTTCAAGGAATTGGGAAAGGGCTTCTTTCCACATCAAAGAAGCACCAATTCCCCCATGGGATGCTGGTTTGAGAATTTTGGAATAATATTTCATTAGTTTTCATTGGATATTTTACTTTATTTTCTTGTTCATTGTGTTTGAATGAATTTCATGGGGAATGTTTGTTATAGATTAGTTTATTGACTAATGTTTGATTGTTTGATCATGTTGGAGTAGGTATAGACCAAGCATTCACATTTTGGTAGTAGGAGGGAAAATCTTTCAAAATTAACACATTTTTCTGGCCAATTCCATTGTTTTTTTAAATTTTTCACTTTTAGGAAACGATGCTGAGAAGGAAAAACAACAACGCTATTAGTCCAACGTTGCTTTATAGCGATGCCACTTCGATTCTAAAAAGTGATGTTGTAGTGATTCTCCTAAGGGTCAAATATGTCAAACTCCAAAGGGTGACACTGAAGCGAAATAGCGACACAATTTTAGCCTCTATTTTTCCACAGAGAGATGTTGACTTCACTAAAATGACACTGAATCTCCAAAAAATGATGCCTTCATGGATTTCAACACTGGGTTGGAGTAAAAGGTTAAATTTCAAGTTTATTTTAACATGCACTTTTTTTTTTTGATCACCTTGAATTAACTTGTTTGTGGCTCTGTTTTTCTATAGATTGATTAGCTTTTGTAGGTTGAGGTGATCAAGAAGGGAAGGAGGAAACAAGGAGAAGATTTCTTATGGAAATTTCTTTCTCATGATTGTAACAATTTTTTTTTAAACACTTTGGGGGCATTTATAATCACATCTTTAGGATATTGTTATCTTCAATTTTAGGACTCAAATAAATTTCATTTGGGTTTTAAAAAGAAAAATCAAAGGGTTAAAAAGAACATTAGGAACTTACTAGATTTGGTTTTGGGTTTAAGAATTGAACAACTCCAATAATTTCATCTTGGTGCTATAAAAATAACCCATTAGTACTTTTGAAGTCTAAAATGAACATGTGTGTTTCTTGTTTTGTAATCTTTTTCACAAACTAATATCATTTAAAGGGAATATTACTTATCTCGCGCTTCACGATGATATTGAGAATCAAAATTATTTTGGTGATATTAGGTTGTCTAAAATATTCCCTCCACACTTCAATTTGGGCTCTTAAAAATTGAACAAATCTTGCTAGCATGAGCTAAGTATATTGCATGTGTTCTCTCTTTTTTCATGCAAACAAAGATTGATCAAACTATGAATGTACTTACTTTTTTTTACTTTTAGAGGGACTTCCTTGGTGGGAAAAAGATTTCACCCCAAGGGAATGACACAAGCAGTAACAATCATAAGCCAAGCTCTTCCAAAATGCTATATAAATTTGTAGTTGCGATGCAAATCGTAAACAATGGGAAGTGGTACTTGGTAACTCTCCCCCAATATATTTATGATGCATAAAGCCCTTGTTCTAAGGGTTGGGAGATCTCTCATAAGGATTTTATCATTGCACCCCCTAAACGAGATGCCCTTATTATGAACCATTGTGTAGTAGCAAAAAATCCCAATATTTGTTGGCATCAGGAGGTCGGACCTCTGGAGCCATCCCACATACTTGCGATTCTTTGTAGAGATAAAAAGTTCATCATGGGAGATTCATGAGAATTGAAGCTTGGTTGACCCATAGAAGTGAGTGTTGTGGAGGGGAGCCATTGTGGTCAAGCTTCTAGTCATCCATTCTAAATAAGTGCAGCTGGATTCATCCAAGTGGGAATTCAACAAATATTTTCTTTTCCATCCTAGGATTGTGCAATTTTGAGTCAGTTAAACACATTGTTTGGATCCAAAATCTTGAAAACAAATATCCAACAAGAACATCAAATTTCAAACATTTATAAGAAGTAAATACCTTTGAAAAATACAAGTGTTATTGCTTGTCCCTAGGGATTTTATCCTTAGAGGCTTCTAAGTATTTGGGTTTATATCTTAATTTTCTCTCTAAATTCAACATTAGGGAACTATTGCCTTGATTCTCTTGATTTCCACATAATGGAATCTGTGGGATGAAAAGAAATTGAGACATTAGAAATTTATTTTGAAAAGCTAAGCAAGAAAGTGTTTGTGGTAAAAATGACTCATTAAGAAAGAAAAAAAGAAAAAATGAACCTCGCATGTGTTTTCTCAAATTATTTCCCGCATGATAAAAATTCCAAAACCAAATTCCATCAATTGAAACAAGCGTCTTAGTCCAAGAAATCTCAAGAAACATCAGTCTATGCTTTACATAGTTAGAGAAAGGTTGCTCTATAACTTTTACAAACATGCATCAAAGGATAAACCAAACTTGTACTTGTTCTATTATTGTCAAAATCCAAGTCTTTTTCAACGTTTTGAGTATCTCACTTTGTAGGGTTAGCAAGTTCTTGGAATTATAGCATGTTCTTCAATACCTAGGTCTTGTAAACAAAAGTTTCTCTAAGTTCACTTAAGATCAAAATCAACACTCTCATCCATCCTCAAACATCAATCAAATCCCATCTCACAAACAACTCTTGGAATCTTAGAAAAATACTTCATACTAGACTTTTTGCAAATCCTTTAAATCAAATTAAAATCATTGTGTTTGACTAAGTGTGTGTGGATGCATCCTTCTTCATACACTTAGTTCAATTATCACCTTGTGGACAAGTTTATTCCAAGACAACATCTAACCTCTTCGAGTTTACGAGTTCGTTATCAAATACAAATCAAATCAAAATCAAATCCAAATCAAGTCAAAATAAAATCCAAATCAAATCCAAAATTAAAAATAAAAAATTCCTAAAGTCTAGTATATCCCTCCAAGGTTCCTTAAGAGTTCAATCATTCACATCATCCATCTTTCATTATTTCATCACCACCCTTGATCCTCAACATCTTAGACTTTCTTTTTTGTACCTAAAGTTTAGACCAATTTAAGGAGTTAGAGGTTCACCTCCCATATTCCTGAAAATTGATCCTTATTTTATGGTCCAAATTAGATCTCAACATAAGAAGAACATGGAAACAAAAAAAAATCCTCTTCAAGTGACTTGAGTCAAACTGCACCTAAAATCAACCCCATCGGATCTAGCAATCCCCCACTCAATCTTTCTCAACTTCCACAAGATCTTCAAGAGGGAGGTTGCCAAGTGGAGGATATCACCAACAATGCCTTAGGAATGACTCAAGATGAAATCATAGAAATGGTCCAAAATCCTAAAAAGCAAAAAATTGTCAACACAATGATGAGGCTTAATCCTTCACAATACATGTTAGAGCTAGCAAAGGAAGGGGCTAAAATCCCTTCTGACTATGATGTAAGCAATATTGTGGAGAAACCTCTTGGGATTATGCCACCAATCTCATTCACACCTTCCTTCCAAAGCATCATTCAATCCATCCCACAACCAATTTCATCTCATGCTCCAATTCAACCAATAGTTACCAAGGGGAGTTCATTGCTTCATGCTCTTCAAACACATCCCCTTGTAAATAACCAAGACTTGGATGCAAACACCATCTTGGGTCAATTCATCCCTCAAGATTTGAAACACCCATATGTCTCACTTGTCTTTCATGACACCAACAATCCATCTACTTTTGTTGCAACACCAACATATTCCCTTAACACACAAGTATCTCTCCCCATGAACTCACAAGAACAAGGGGGACTATGTGGAAAATGGGGAATTCTCGATCCCTCATCATCACTTTCTCAAGGAAACACACAGCTCATATTCCCACAATTTCCCCCTCTAACATTGACATTCACACTCGTCCTCGGTTTAGGGAAACCACCTTTACCAATCCTTAATCAAGAAATCAAAACAATCTTCCAATCGTGAATCAAATCAACATACCAAATCCTTTGATCATTCCACTAATATTTTCAACACTAGGTGGCACCAATCCAAATGACACAATCAATCACTACACCATTTATAAATGTGGTCTCCCAAGGACCTATCATATCCATTGCACCAACTACCACACAACCCCCTATCATAAATCCAACAACACCTCAACAACCACCTCAACAAAATCTCATCAAAACATCTCACACCATTTCAAATCCTCCACCTCCACCACCAAAACCAAACATGAAAAACCAATACAACATCACACTGCAAGTAGCCCAACAAGCATACCAAAAGGTGCTTCAACAATTCCAAAATAAACAAGCCACACAAGATGCACAACTAACAACCCAACAAGCGCAAACACAACAAGCCATGCAACAAGCATATTAGGCTGCCCAAGCCCAAGCTTTATTGCAACAAAAACAAGCCGCATAGGCTGCCCAAGCTACGCAAGCAGCACAAGAAACACAAGCTGCACAAGCCACACAAGTCGCCCAGGCTGCACAAGCTGCTCAACAAGCTCAAGCTCAAGCAAACGCCCAATATCAAGCCCAAAAAGCACAAGCACAAATACAATACCAAGCAGCTCAGCAGCGAGCATACCAACAAGTTTTGCAACAATACCAAACACAACAAGAAGCAACCAAACTACTAGCCCAACAACAAGCATTGTTGGCACAACAACAACAAGACCAACAACAAGCATTGTTGGCACACCAACAATTTCAGGCATATCAACAAGCATTGATCACACAACATAGTTTGCAACTACATCTTGTAAACATGCAAAAACCCCCACCTATCACTCAAATGATCAAACCACCCCAAAACACATTCATCCCACTACCCGATCTGTAAAATGATGTGTCTGCACAAATAGAATTTCTCTCACAACAAGTACTAGACCTCCAATTAGGGAAGACAATGAAAACACCTAGCAATTTGTACCCTTATCCATTCGATAGAAGCGTTGTGATGGTTCCATTCCCAAAGGGATTTGAAATCCCTAAATTTGACAAATATTGAGAGACAAGTACTCCTGAAGATCATATCACGAAATTAGAAGTAAAATGTATGGAAGTTGCAAACGATGACACTTATCTATTGTGACTATTCCCTCAAAGTTTTTTTGGACCATCAATGGAATGGTTCTCTCACCTTCCTCCCAAAATCAAAAAGTTCCAAGAAATTATGGATGCATTCATACATAATTACACATTCAACATTAGCATGGACATAAGTTTAGAAGAACTATCTACTCTCAAATAAACAAAGGGGGAAACATTCACATCCTTCTTACAATGATGGTGATCCAAGGCCAACAGGAGCAAGTGGACTATGGGAGAAGAAAAAAAAATTGCACCATCATCGCTAATCTTGAAGGAACCTTTTCCTTCCATCTAAAAATGCAATGCATCACCACATATGACCAATTGATCCCCAAGGTGTTGAATATCAAAAGAGCCCTTATTTCACAAGGGGGTACACCTGATTATCAAGACAACTACCCATTAAACAGTTATAATGAAAAACCTCGCACATGGGAAAAGAACAAAAATGTCACTAATGATGGTGTCATTGATGCCAAAGTGGTCATCAATGCCCCAAGGAAAAACGTATAGTCATATCAACAACCAAAAATAAATAACCAAAACAACACACAAGCCAATGTAGTATCACAACCACCCAATAATCAAGTGGTCAAAAATCTAAATAATCAAGGGGGACCAAACCCACGAAACAGGTATGCCCCCAAACAAAAATACACACCACTTGGGGAATCAATCGAATCTGTCATGAAAAAATTGGTACAAGAGAATCTCATTAAAATCCCCGTTTATGAGAATTATCAGGAGCCCCAAGTGAAACCGCCATGGTATAACAAAAATCACCTTTGCGATTTTCATAAAATCAAGGGACACATAATGACTAGTTGCATGAGATTGAAGAATTTGATCCAAGACCTTATTAATGTTAGAACCATAAATGTTGAACAAATTGAAGGAAACTAGGACCTAAAGATATACACGATTCCGATGCCAGATCACAATAAAGGGAACAACCATGGAAAGGAAAAGTATAACAATGTAAACCATGTTTACGACCATGTTGTTTCATCCTTGAATGAATGGGTCGCTATTTTCAACATCAAGGGAGATAGAGCCAACTATGGAGTCACCACATGCACTAGAAGAGTTACCATTCATGGAACATCACAACCACCCAAGGAACCAACCTCTAATCCAAAATAAATTCCCAATGGTTATAATGTCTTGGACTAGCTGAGAAGAACCCTTGCTTAAATCTCCATCATGGAGTTACTGAAGATCTCACCCACACACAAAAGAAATCCTAGAGGTAGCATTGGCTTCATCCATTGTCCCCTTAGATCTCAATGTAGACCAGTTCCAAGCTATGGTTAGACACATCACCACACCACACATCCTAACATTTTTTGATCAGGACCTCCCAATGTAGCCATCTCATAACCACACACTCCATCTTGATGTCTTGGTCCATAAGAATAAAGTCAAATGAGTCTTGGTGGATGGGGGTGTAGGTCTAAATATCTGTACTCTCAAGCTGATAAAGAATCTAGGATTCTTTGAGGACATCATTGAAAAAGATAAAGGTATTACAATTAGGGCATATGATGATCAAGAAAGAGTGTCTCAGGGCACTATTCAACTCCCTATTCAAGTAGAGCCATCCATCATGGAAACTACTTTCCAAGTCCTTGATCTAGAATTACCTTACAATATCCTCCTAGGGTGCCCATGGATCCATGGAATGCAAGTTGTCACCTCTACCTTCCATCAATGTGTCAAGTTTCACTATCAAAATCAAGAGGTCATAGTCCATGGTGATCCCAAGCCATTTTATTATTGCAAGAATCTGGAAGCAAAGTACTAGAAATCCTCCAAAACTCAAGAATGATGAAGGCCCTACAACTCCATATGCAGACCCATCTACCTTAGCCTCCACTTCTGAGACAAAGACACCCACCATTCCTGACATCTCTGATATCAAATTCATTATCTGAGATAATGGGTGTGGGGATTACAAAATGAAGAAAAGTTCCTTTGTAATAGAAGAGTTGCCTCAATCTCCTCATTCCCATGGACAACCTCAACCAATTGACACTTCAGCCCAAAATTTCAAAGTAGATCCATCCAGATTCAGATGTTGGGGGGACATAAGTCAAGAAGTGGTGGACAAAAAGGAAATATCAAGTATATTGTACGAAGATGAAAGGCTCGTGCCTGATCTTCCCATGGATGATAATAGCAAAGGACTGTAGATAATGTAAGGATGGGGTTACAATAAAAACAAGAAACTTGAGAAAAATGACAATGGTCTTCTAGAAAATATCATTCCTGAGAGGCATATAAGGAATCCTGGCCTTAGATGTACTCCTCTGAAGTCAACCATACTTGGCAAAGGTCCCCCAGTTAGAAAATTTAAAACTTCCCCCTTGTTTCTGGTATCAATTACTTACCCTTTTGAGGACCCCCTCACTAACTTACCCATACTATTCGAGGATACCTCCTTTCTCATGATTAGTACCCTATATTTTGATTGAAGCAACCAAACCCATGAGATAAACTTAGTCTATCCCCAACTCATCGATTATGACCAATGAGGACCACCAATTTTAGACATGTTTGAAAATAATGAGGCTCTCTTGGAATTCATGGGATTGCAAGATATGATACCATATGGAGATCACAAAGCTGGATTTGACATTGAGCTTGAAACACATGCCTATTTTGGGGAAATGATTGAATCCCTCATTCGTAAAAGTGAAAATTTAAGAATAATATCTAGGTCTTTGAGTGAAAACCACACTATGGCACTCTCTGACCCAAAAATAGTAAAAACAAAGGATGCATCCAATGGTGAAAAGATCTCTGAGGAACCAGAGGATGAGGGATTCAATCTTTCCCTTATTTCTATTCATCAAGAGAAGTTAGCAGTCTTAGTAGAGAAGTGCAATCCAATCAACCTAGGTATAGAAGAAATGCCACATATAACCTTCTATGCAGAATCACTTTTGATAGAAGAACATGAACTCCTCACTTTGCATGGACCTAGGCTGACGTGCCTAGTATTGATCTAGAAGTTGCGGTTCACCATCTAGCTATCTATCCATAAGCAAAACCAGTAAGACAAAAACTAAGAAAGATGCATCCAAAAATAGCTTTACTGGTTAAACTTGAATTGCAAAAGCTCCTTGATGTTAGTTTCATATAGCCAATTGATTATCCAGTGTGGGTTTCAAATCTTGTTCCTATTTAAAAACCCACTAGGGGCATCTGCATCTGCACTGACTTCAGGGATCTAAGCAAATCATGTCCTAAAGATGACTTCCCTCCTCCCAATATTGACATGATTATGGATTAGACAATAGGAAATGAAATGCTATCACTAATGGATGGATTCCCAGGGTACAATCAAATCATGATAGCCAAATATGATTAGCACAAAACAACTTTCACTTGTCCATCAGGAACCTATTTCCAAAACATGATGCCATTTGGGTTGAAAAATGCAAGGGACACCTATCAAATAGCTATGACATTGATCTTCCATGAAATGATTCACAAAATTGTGGAAGATTATGTGGATGACATATTGGCTAAATCAAAGAAGCATCGGGATCACATACCAGCTCTAAGCTCCATATTTGATAGGCTATAAGAATACAAGGTTAGATTCAATACAAAAAAGTGTATCTTTGGGGTACAATAAGGAAAGCTCCTAGGGTACATCATATCTATGAGGGGAATCAAGATAGATCCCACCAAAGTCAAAGAAATTCTAGAGATGGAGGCACCAAGAACCTTGAAGCAGTTGAGAGGTTTGTAGGGAAGACTTCAATCCATTCGTCGGTTGATAGCACAATTGGTAAACAAGGCTATCCCATATTCTTATCTACTCCACAAGGGGGTAGAATACAAATGGGATGAGAAATGTGATTAGGCTTTTAATAAGATCAAGGAGTACTTACTCACACCACCAGTTCTCATGCCACCAATTCTAGGCAAGCCCTTGATCCTATATATATCATCAACAACAATAACCCTTGGCACTCTCTTAGCTCAATGTGATGAAAATGGGAAGGAGAGAGCTATTTAGTACATCAATAGGACCATGGTAGGACATGAGCTAAATTGTACATCCATTGAGAAGGATTTCTTAGCAGTCATGTTCGCCATATAAAAATTTAGACAAGTTATATGATAACACATCAGATAAAACTAATTGCCAAGATAGATCCTCTTAAGTATCTACTTTCTAAAGCAACACTCACAAGGAAAACAACTAAATGGGTCATGATCCTGATAGAACACAACATTTAGTATGTAGAACAAAAGGCCATTAAAGGAAAAGCAATTGTAGACCAATTAGTAGAGGCACCGATATATTGAGAAAATCCACTGGTATCAGAGTTCCCCGATGAGTCAATCTTTAACCTAAGCATAGTATATCACTGGAAAATGTATTTTGATGGATCCTACACATAGCATGGGTTAGGAGATGGAGTCTTCTTCATTACACCATAAGGAGATTGCATACCCAAGTCATATAAGTTGTCCTTTCCTTGCACAAACAACACTGCAGAGTATGAGGCCCTCGTCATAGGCCTCAGAATAGCAGTACTATGGTAGATCATGGCACTTAAATTCTATGGAGACTTGAAACTTACCATCAACTAGGTCAATGATGAATACCAAATGAAAGATGAAAAATTAACCCCATATAAGAAACTGGTGGAAAGCCTCAAAGAGTTCTTCAGTGACATCACATTTGAGCAAATACCAAGAGAAAATAATAGAGCAACAAATTCTATGGCAATGATTGGATCGCTACTAGATATCCCACACAACGTCCCTAAGCAATAATTCCTTTTAGAGCAGCTTCTCGTACCTACATTTGAAGTACCAAAGTCTAAATTTGTGTGTGAAATCATTGGTCCCGGTAATCCCTGGTATCATGCTATACACCTACTTAAGAATAGGAGTCCTCCCCACTAATATCACCCTAAACCTTAAAAGAACATTTTTCAAGAAGTCATCCCGCTTTGTTATCTTAGGAGACACCCTATACTATAGAAGAATTGAGGGAACCTTGTTACGATTCCTTAACACTGAGGAAGCTTTGACTTCTTTAACCGAGGTACAAAATGGAATTTGTGGGTCACATTCGAGTGGTATGACCTTGGCTAATAAACTACCAAGGACTAGGTACTATTGGCCTACAATGGAGAAGGAAGCTCACAACTATATTTGAAGATGTGTGCAGTGTCAATAGCATGGGGATCTCATCCATGCACTAGCTTAGGAGCTCCACCCAATCATTACACCTTGGCCCTTTTCACAATGCGGGCTTGATATCATTGGTAAAATCACACCCACCTCATCTAGTGGACATAAGTTCATTATTAGTGCCACTGAGAATTTCATGAAGTGGGTAGAGGCTATTCCTATGACCTATATTATAGGAAAGAAGATTTCCAAGTTCATCCTAAACTACCTAATTTGTTGTTATGGTGTCCCTCAAACCATTCTCTTAGATAATGGAATAGCTTTCAAAAACCAAGATGTTTGAGACCTATGCCAAAATTTCAATATCCAACATTGCTTTTCCACTCCATACTAACCCCAAGGAAATGGCTAAGCTAAGGCTACCAATAAGACCATCTTGAAAATCCTAAAGAAAATAGTCAATGACACTAGTTGTGATTGGTATTTATAGCTAAATCCTGCCTTATGGGCCTACCAAATGAGTATTTGGAATGCCTACAAGTGCAACTCCATTCTCTCTAGTCTACATATCAGAAGCCATTCTTCTGATTGAGATCAAGCTCCCATCTTAAGAATATCATTGCAAAACCTCATCATAGATGAAGAATATTGGGTGTCATGGTTGAATGAGCTGGAGCTATTGGATGAGTGGTGCATGGATGCCTTAAACCATTTGTAGGTATATCAGAACCATATCAAGAGAAGCTACAACAAGAAGATTAGGAGTCAAACCTTTCAAGTTGGAGAGCTTGTATTGAAGGAGAATAAAAAAACTATACCAAATCCAAACAACAAGGGAAAGTCTGAACCCAGTTGGTTGGGGCCCTTCATCATCACAACAAGCTACAAATCAGGAGAATATCAACTATCCACACTAGAAGGTGAGCCTCTACATGAGCCCATCAATAGCTCCCATCTCAAAATAATTTATGCCTAAAATTTCCAAGGTGTAAATCCAAAAATATAAAAATATAAAAAAATATAAAAATCCAAAAAAAATCAGAGAAAAGATTGAGAACAGTAAAGAAAAAAAATCATCCTATAGTGAAAACAACTTCGGTGATGCTTTGGGAAAGTACCTTGGTGAAAAACTGGCAAATAGGTACCTCATGTAAATAAGCACTTTCTATCCACCATGGTATCTATGGCTTGTTTCACATCATTCATCCACCACACTTCCATATCGTCATCCATATCTCCATCCACATCCACATCATAGCTTCATCTTGTATTTGTATCATGATCCCTCCTAGTACTACTCGACCCATTCCTAAGGTCAATTTGTCTTGCCTATATTGGAGTAGCCTATTGTACCATGTTGGGGCCATTTTCTTATACCTACATTGGATCAAATTCATGTATATTCTTGAAGTCTTCCTTAAAATAAAAAAATTCAAAAACATTAAAAAATCAGAAAATCCAAAAAAAAAAACATCCAAAACATATCAAAATCCAAAAATAGGTCAAAAAGTAAAAAAAAAGTTAAAAATAGATTCATATTGTTGAATTATGGGTCTCTGAGCTTTGAATGTAGGCAAGGTTGATCTTTTATTATCCCTCGAGACACCCTAGGTTAGTCCTTTAGGGGTTTGTCATAATAAACTAGCAATCCATTTGTTCATTTTTCATCAATAAATAAGTTTGTGTCAGTCAAACTACGTGGTCTCTATGTGTATAACGTAGGCAAGGATAATATTTGATTAGCCCCTGAGGCCCCTAGGATATGACTTTAGGTTAGATTCTTGGTTAAAATCTCAGAAAACACAAAAACATTAGAAAATTTAAAAATCAAAACATTTGTAAAACATCTTGAAAATACCAAAAACAACCTCAAAACATTTCAAAACTTCAAAAATATCCAAATATTTGAAAAATTCCATCCATCCTATTTCACATTCACCCGAAATAAACATCCACTCATAATAAATGATTGTCATCCTCAACTTTTGGTGAAACAATCAGAAACAAGTCTAGCAGTGCAAAAATGAAAACTCAAAACATCAAGGTCTCAAGTGTAGGTCAGTAGATAAACAAGTTGGCCAACTCTTGATATTAATAGCCCATCATCCAATTTGTCCCAAATCATCTGATAACATCATGTCCTAGGATGCATCCTTCCCACAATGGACATCAACATCAGGCATCACCATAGTTTAGTCTTGGCTAGAGGTATGAAGAACATTGGCTTGTTTGTTTACTTGATCTTTGTTTTGTTGAATTATCTTATTGCACTCATTCCAATGACCTCTCAATGATGTCTAATCAAAATTATTTAGAGAGAAAGGAATGGGGAAACAATCATTATCTTTTTTCTACTGTGCTTGTTGGATATTCTTGTAATATAACCTTGGTCATGGTTACTTTGTTTTGTTTGTAGGGAGGGTGTTTTAGGTGTTTTTTTGGCATCAGAAGGCTTGCTTTTCTATGTTTCGGTCTAAGATATTTGAAATATCTGAACTACATTTTAAATAAGGTTTTGTATGCTAGGTGTGAATAGGGATACTCTTATTTTATTTTTGAGTCAAAGTCCATCACACTAGGTACAACGCCATCCTGGTTCTTTATACTTTGATGCATCATATCTATGTGTGTTATCAAAACATAAGGTAAGTAATCCCTTTTAAAATCCCAATTCTTGATAAGCAATACATCATCATCATTCATCCTCATCTCTAATAATGTCTTATCAAATCATGGACTTGTTGGATCCTCTTGTCATCATCTCACTTCTTTCTTCTCTCCATGCTAACATGGTATCATGACAATCAACCAAACATCACCAATGCAACCATCTTGCATCCACAAACTGTCAACATGCTACATATCATTCATATCATTCACATGCATTGCATTCTCATCATTGCATAATATAGATTAGTTATTATAAGCATTTCATAAATCATACATTTTCATCCATTTCATAATCATATAGACATCATCATATCATCCATATATGCATCATCATATCATACATAGAAAAGATGCTGAAAAGAGAAAAAAGAGTATATCATAACATCATCCATCTCATCCATCTCACATGCATTGCATAATTATTTTAGTTGTTTAGGATAATATAGATTGGTTATTCTAATCATCTTAAAACCATCTCATCTGCATAATCATAACCATCCATATGTCCATCTTGAACCTCTTTGTCGTGAGATCAACCCTCAAATTGAACTTTTTTCCCAATCTCTCGAGAGGGAAATGTACCAGTGTACTTCTTTTCACTAGGGCAACAGTGGGGCATCTAAAAAAATAATAACTTTTTTGAATTTTGATCTCGACAAGGTTATTCTTTGAACCAACACAGTAGGTACATTGCTTCAAATAAGGGAAAAATGTAGACGTTCAAATTATCCTGATTGATATCAAGCACTTAATCCTGATTCAATAACACAATTCTTCCTTAATCACTTCTTTACTAGCCAATTAATTGAATAATACTTATTTAATTAATTCAACAAGATTCCTCTTTTAATTAAATAAATCAACTTTATATAATTAAATCTAATGTTCCCCTTTTAATTAAATAAATCAACTTTATATAATTAAATCTAATATTCTTCTTTTAATTAAATAAATCATTTTATTTAATTAAATCCCAATATTTCTCCTTTGATTAAATAAATTATTTTATTTAATTAAATCCTAAAGTAATCTCTCTTAATTAAATAAATCAACTTTATTTGATTAAATCTAATGTCCATTTAATTGAATAAATCAAATTTATTCAACTAAGTCATTAACCTCCCAACTATCCTCTCATGTGATTTAAATAAATCTAATTATCTAAATCAAATGTCATATCAATTAATTAACTCCTAAATCATCCATTCCTCTAGCTTTTGCAGCTTGTACATGTAAATAAATTTATTTGATTTATTAATTCCTTTATTTCCATTCAAATATGGCATATTCTTGGAATATTTCACCAATTTGAAATCTCCCTCCCAAAGGAATTTTGTCCTCCATGGCATTTAAGGCTCTTACATGTCCTTTTTCTTGAGCCAACTTGGCATTAACTCACCTTACAACTCTTCTTGCACAAGCCATCTTTTGAATTTCAAATTCCACCTACATGCATTTAACATGTATATTGTTCAAAATGTGCTCCACTCTCCTTCATTAGCATGTTGACAAGTGGCACAATACCATTGGTTCAAGTTTAATCCCACATTCTTCCTATTTCTCATTTCTCCATCCATCTTTCCTATAAATAGAGGACTTCTCTATTGATTTGGCATCCAAAACTTCATGCAAGGCTACTATCTATAGATTTGAGCAAGTTCATCCATATTTTCATGCAAGTTTTCATAGATTTCATCAATCTTAGCAAGGTTATCAACATTTTGAATCAAGGGGAACACAATCATCATCAAGTTTTTCAAGGAATTGGGAAAGGGCTTCTTTCCACATCAAAGAAGCACCAATTCCTCCATGGGATGCTAGTTTGAGCATTTTGGAATAAGATTTCATTAGTTTTCATTGGATATTTTACTTTGTTTTCTTGTTCATTGTGTTTGAATGAATTTCATGGGGAATGCTTGTTATAGACTTGTTTATTGACTAATGTTTGATTGCTTGATCATGTTGGAGCAGGTCTAGACCAAGCATTCATAATTATGATGGAAACCTATAGGACCTATCCTAGGGGCCTCAAGGGCTGATCAAAGATTAGCCTTGCTTATTGTGGACAAATATTTTGGCACCCTAATGCTCTCTTGTACTTCTAGGGTTTTCACCTAAAAAGAGGAATTGGGGCCAAAATGCAAATGTCTACACTCAATATTAATGTAAAAGAGATGCAATATGTCTAATTATGATGTACTAATACACTAATCTGAAAGGAAAATGATTTAATGATGCAAAACCTAAGAAATGTGAAGTGCTAGAAAACACATTGTGATATGCAAAAACTCCTAAAAATGCAAGTAAATGAAGAAATAATTGAACAAAATTAGAGAGGTGCACTTGGAATCTAAAATATGATGTGGAAAGATTCTGGAATCTTTAAAATTTGAGTGAAAATGTTGACTGGGACACTTATGCTAGGTTGGGCGAAAGTCCCAATTTCGGGAAAACTACTTAGACACCTATTTTGGCCAAATGGGTATCCAAATCTGTAAAAATATTCAAAAAAAGGTTCAATGGGACTAAGTCGCCACTGTTGGCGACTTAGTCCACTTTTGAATTTTTGGAAATTCGAGTGTGGAAACGAAAGCCCTTAGTCTGCACTCTGGTTTCCCACAGTTGCCTGCTTCTAAAACTCTAATTTTCAGGCCTGAAAGTGACTTTTAATGGATATTTTGACTTGGTCAATAAGGAGATGTCTTCAATGAGTCTTGAACCTAATCTTCGATGATCTTCAAACCCTCAAAGTACCTAAATCTGCAAACACACAAGAAAATAAGGAAAAAATTTGGATGTTAGGGCATGGGGGTTTTCCTTAGTCAAACCCCTTTTTAGGTAATTAAACCAAATGAAGAAAGAATGTAATGAAACATGCAATAATGGAGTTAATATCTTGCCATGATTTTTGATCTTGAATTTCTGCAACAAAACATGAAGAATCTGCCCTTGAATGTCCTTGGAAGCTACCTTGATGACTTGCAATGATAAAACTCTAGCTTGCTTGACTTGAGAACATGATGAATGATGGATGAATGATGATATATTATGAATTAGGTCAAATGAGAGAGAAAACCCTATATTTATACATAATTATGCCCTAATTCTCAAAAATAACTTATCACAGGCCAACCCTAGGTCTTAAGGAATAAAACCCGAAAGAAATTTAATTTTATTTTGATTTTTGAGCCAAATGGGACTAAGTTGTCACCAATGGTGACTTAGTCCACTTGGGAATTTTTAAGTGGATGTTAGGAATTGTGATAATTTAAATAATTATGATATTGCTATTAGGATTCAACCGTCTAGTTTTTGAGTCAAACTCATTGACCCATGTTTCATGAGTAGTGGTTCATAAGAACCCATATCTCATGATAGCGAATGGTCCACTAAGCACTCATTGCATCTAGGTGATGCTCATAGAGGTAAAGCACTGGGCCTTCCTAGGATGTCACCCATCCCAGTACTACTCCATCTTAACCACAGAGTTTTCTCCAAGGTTAAGGCCACTTAGCTTGCAACCCCATTTGGAAAACCTTCAGCAAGTGTTGTGCCTTATGAACCATTCATTATAGAGCCCCTTTAACTCATAAATTGATAAGTATGAGGTATTTTCCAAAGCATGTCAAATTATGATATTACTATCAAGATTCAACTGCGTAGTTTTTGAGTCAAACTCATTGACCCATGTTTCATGAGTAGTGGTTCACAAGAACCCATCTCTCATGATAATGAATGGTCCACTTAGCACTCATCGCATCTAGGTGATGCTCACAGAGGTGAAGCATTGGGCCTTCCCGAGAGGTCACCCATCCCAGTACTACTCCAGCTCAAGTGCGCTTAACCACAAAGCTTTCTCCAAGGTTAAACCCACTTAGCTTGCAACCCCATTTGCAAAACCTTCATCAAGTGTTGTGCCTTATGAACCATTCATTATAGATCCCATTTAGCTCATCAATTGATAAGTAGGAGGTATTTTACACAGCGTGTCAAAGTATGATATTGCTATTAGGATTCAAAGTTTTTGAGTCAAACTCATTGACCCATGTTTCATGAGTAGTGGTTCACAAGAACCCATCTCTCATGATAACGAATGGTCCACTTGGCACTCATTGCATCTAGGTGATGCTCATAGAGGTGAAGCACCGGGCCTTCCCAAGAGGTCACCCATCTCAGTACTACTCCAACTTAAGCACGCTTAACCATCGAGTTTTCTCCAAGGTCAAGCCCACTTAGCTTGCAACCTCATTTGCAAAACCTTTAGCAAGTGTTGTGCCTTATGAATCATTCATTATAGAGGCCCTTTAGCTCATCAATTGATAAGTATGAGGTATTTTCCACAACGTGTCAAATTATGATATTGCTATCAAGATTCAAATGTGTAGTTTTTGAGTCAAACTCATTGACCCATATTTCATGAGTAGTGATTCACAAGAATCCATCTCTCATGATAATGAATGGTCCACTTAGCATTCATTGCATCTAGGTAATGCTCACATAGGTGAAGCACTAGGCCTTCCTGGGAGGTCATCCATCCCAGTACTACTCCAACTCAAGTGCGCTTAACCACAAAGTTTTCTCCAAGGTTAAGCCCACTTAGCTTGCAACCCCATTTGCAAAACTTTCAGCAAGTGTTGTCCCTTATGAACCATTCATTATAGATCCCCTTTAGCTCATCAATTGATAAGTAGGAGGTATTTTCCATAGCGTGTCAAATTATGATATTGCTATCAAGATTCAACCGTGTAGTTTTTGAGTCAAACTCATTGACGCATGTTTCATGAGTAGTGGTTCACAAGAACCCATCTCTCATGATAATGAATGGTCCACTTAGCACTAATTGCATCTAGGTGATGCTTATAGAGGTGAAGCACTGGGCCTTCCCGGGAGGTCACCATCCCACTACTACTCTAGCTCAAGTGTGCTTAACCACATAGTTTTCTCCAAGGTTAAGCCCACTTAGCTTGCAACCCCATTTGAAAAACCTTCAACAAGTGTTGTGCCTTATGAACCATTCATTATAGAGCCCCTTTAGCTCATCAATTGATAAGTAGGAGGTATTTTCCACAACATGTCAAATTATGATATTGCTATTAGAATTTTGCCGTGTAGTTTTTGAGTCAAACTCATTGACCCATGTTTCATGAGTAGTGGTTCACAAGAACCCATCTCTCATGATAACAAATGGTTCACTTAGCACTCATTACATCTAGGTGATGCTCACAAAGGTGAAGCACTGGGCCTTCTCAGGAGGTCACCCATCCCAATACTACTCCAGCTCAAGCGTGCTTAACCACAGAGTTTTCTCCAAGGTTAAGCCAACTTAGCTTGAAACCCCATTCGAAAAACCTTTAGAAAGTGTTGTGCCTTATGAACCATTCATTATAGAGCCCCTTTAGCTCATCAATTGATAAGTAGGAGGTATTTTACATAGCGTGTCAAATTATGATATTGCTATCATGATTCCACCATGTAGTTTTTGAGTCAAACTCATTGACCCATGTTTCATGAGTAGTGGTTCACACAAACCCATCTCTCATGATAAAGAATGGTCCAGTTAGCACTGATTGCATCTAGGTGCTGCTCATAGAGGTGAAGCACCGGACCTTCCTGGGAGGTCACCCATCCTAGTACTACTCCAGCTCAAGCGCACTTAACCACATATTTTTCTCCAAGGTTATGCCCACTTAGCTTGGAACTCCATTTGCAAAACCTTCAGCAAGTGTTGTGCCTTATGAACCATTCATTATAGAGCCCCTTTAGCTCATCAATTGATAAGTAGGAGGTATTTTCCACAATGTGTCAAATTATGATAGCTATCAGGATTCAATCGTGTAGTTTTTGAGTCAAACTCATTGACCCATGTTTCATGAGTAGTGGTTCACAAGAACCCATCTCTCATGATAACGAATGGTCCAATTAGCACTCATTGCATCTAGGTGATGTTCATAGAGGTGAAGCACTGGGCCTTCCCAGGAGGTCACCCATCCCAGTACTACTCCAACTCAAGTGCTCTTAACCACAAAGTTTTCTCCAAGGTTAAGCCCATTAGCTTGCAACCCCATTTGCAAAACTTTCAGCAAGTGTTTTTCCATATGAACCATTCATTATAGATCCCCTTTAGCTCATCAATTGATAAGTAGGAGGTATTTTCCACAGCATGTCAAATTATGATATTGCTATCAGGATTCAACCATGTAGTTTTTGAGTCAAACTCATTGACCCATGTTTCATGAGTAGTGGTTCACAAGAACCCATCTCTCATGATGCAAAAGCTACTCATGAAACATGGGTCAATGAGTTTGACTCAAAAGCTACATGGTTGAATCCTGATAGCAATATCATAATTTGACACACCGTGGAAAATACCTCCTACTTATCAATTGATGAGCTAAAGGGGCTCTATAATGAATGGTTTATAAGACACAACACTTGCTGAAGGTTTTGCTACTCTATCTCAAGCGCACTTAACCAAAAAGTTTTTTCCAAGGTTAATCCCACTTAGCTGGCAACTCCATTTCGTTATCATGAGAGATGGGTTCTTGTGAACCACTCCTCATGAAACATGGGTTAATGAGTTTGACTCAAAAAATACATAGTTGAATCTTGATAGCAATATCAAATACCTCCTACTTATCAATTGATGAGCTAAAGGGGCTCTATAATGAATGGTTCATAAGGCACAACACTTTCTGAAGGTTTTGCAAATGGGGTTGCAAGCTAAGTGGGCTTAACCTTCGAGACAAATCTGTGGTTAATTACGCTTGAGCTAGAGTAGTAATGGGATGGGTGACCTCTTGGGAAGGCCCAATGCTTCACCTCTAGGAGCATCACCTAGATGAAATGATTGCTAAGTGGACCATTCGTTATCATGAGAGATGGGTTCTTGTGAACCACTACTCATGAAACATGGGTCAATGAATTTGACTCAAAAACTACACTGTTGAATCCTGATAGCAATATCATAATTTGACATGCTGTGGAAAATACCTCCTACTAATCAATTTAAATAATGTTTATCGGGTTTTTCTTCAATAAGACACTTAAGTAAGGCCTGAAGTTTATAAAGGGGTCATTTAAAGCATAAGAAAGGTGTAAATATTGATGACAAGCCTAGGAAAGTGTGCAAGTTTGTTACAATACTTTACAACACTTTTTAATATGTCTTGATAAGGTTATTTAGGTGAATTATGATATTATGATAGTTTGCAAGGGTCCAAGACCTAGTGTGGATGTGAAAAACACCTCACAACACCAAGTCAAGGCCTTATTAGGTCCAATTTTTCATCAATTATTCCCATATCAAGCAAGAAAAAAGGGATACTTTTTCTATGTCCACACCTATTTTATACATGCAAAATCCTCATAGCTTGACATGGTTACTATGTTTTTGAATTTTTTTATTTTCGACCTATTTTTGGATTTTTGATATGTTTTGGATGTTTTTTAGATTTTATGATTTTATGAATGATTTTGGATTTTTCAGTGTTTTGAAAGATTTCAAAGATACACACAAATCCAATAGACTACCTCAATATAGGTAGGAAAAACTGACCTTAGGATTTTTCCAAGTAGTTCTAGGATGGAACATAATATGTACACATGATCGAGCCATGATGTAGAGATGAAATGAAATGGGTGAATGTGATGGAAAGCGATGCAGAACAAGCTTAAGAATCCATGGTGGATGGGAAGTGCTTTATTTACACAAGGCACTTGATTTCCAAGTTTTCACCAAGGTACCTACCCAATGTGCCACAAAAGTGGTTTTCACTAGAGGACAATTTTTTTCTTTACTATTTCAATCCTTTTTTATTTTTTTTGGATTTTGATATTTTTTGAATTTTTTATATTTTGGATTTATACCTTGCAAGCCTAGGCATAAATTTTTTTGAGGTGGGAGCTATTGATTGCCTCCTGCAAGGGTTCACCTTCAGGTGTAGACAATTGATACACTCCTAATTTGTAACTAGCTATGATGATGAAGGGTCCTAACCAATTGGGTTCAAAATTTTCCTTGCTATCCGGATTTGATAAATTCTTCTAATTTTCCTTTAGCACAAGCTCTCTGACTTGGAATGACCGAATTTTGATCTTCTTGTTGTAGCTCCTCTTGAGGCAGTTCTAATAAACCTATCAATGATTCAAGGCATCTAGGCGACACTCATCTAGTAGGTCCAACTCATTCAATCGTGACACTCTGTATTCTTCATCAGTGATAAGGTTCTACAATTATATTTTTAGGGATGGGAGATCGACCTCAATGGGTTGTATGGCCTCAGAAAAATATACAAGGGAGAACGGTGTTTCACCTATAGGTGTGTAGCTACTAGTTCGATAATCTGATAAGGTGAGGTTTAAGTATAAGTGCCAATCATGAATAGCTTCATTGACTGTATTTTTGATGATTTTCAAGATGGTTTTATTTGTAGCCTCAGCTTGGCCATTACCTTGGGGATAATAAAGGGTGGAGAATTGGTGTTGGATATTAAATCTTTCACACAACTCATGAATATTCTGATTATTGAAAGGTGTCCCATTATCTAAGATAAGGGCTTGTGGAACACCATAATGATAGATGAAGTAATTGAGGATGAACTTAAATATTTTCTTCCCCATGATATAGGTCATAGGGATGGCCTCTACCCACTTCATAAAGTACTTAGTGGCGGTGATGATAAACTTGTGGTCATTAAAGGAGGTAAGTGTGATCTTTTTTATGAGGTCAAGTCCTCGATATGAAAAAGGCCAAGGTGTAATGAGATGTTGAATTTATTGAGCTAGTGCATGGATAAGGTCCCCATGCTATTGACACTACAAACATTTCTTTACATACTCGTGAAATTCTTTCTCCATGGTGGGCCAATAGTACCTTGTCCTCAACAATTTCTTGGCCAAGGTCATACCACTCGAATGTGAAGCACAAATACCTTTGTGTACCTCTATCAAGGCAATCAAGGCTTCCTCAAGGTTAAGGAATTGTAATAAGTTCCCCTCAATACTTCTATGGTAAATGGTTTCCCCTAGGATAATGAACTAGGATGACTTCTTAATAAAGGTTTTCTTTAGTTTTGGAGTGATGTTATTAGGGAGGATTCCTCTTTTTAAATAGGTGAATGTCATGATACAAAGAATCACTAGGACCAACAATTTCACACACAAAATCTGATTCTAGTACCTCAAAAGCCAAGATGACAAACTGCTCTACTAGAAACTCACATTTTTGTGTATCTTTCGGGATATCCAATAAGGATCCGATTATTGCCATAGCATTTGTAACTTTGTTATTTGCTCAGGATATCTACTCAAAGGTTATGTTAATGAAATATTCTTTGAGATCTTCACCCAGGTTTTTGTAGGGGTAAGCTTGTTGTCTTTGTTTTGGTACTCATCATTTACTTGATTGATGATCAATTGTGAATCCCCAAATACTTATAGTGTAATGATCTGCCATTGTGCTACTATTTTGAGTCCTATAATAAGAGCTTCATATTTTGCAATTTTGTTTGTACATGGGAAGGACAACCAATAGGATTTTAGAATGCAATCCACTTGTGGTGTGATAAAAATAATACCTTCTCTGAACCCATGCTGTGTGAAAGAACCATCAAAATACATTTTCCAATGGTCTGTAGCATCCAAGAGGAAGATTGACTCATCTGGGAATTTTGATACCAGTGGGTTCTTTGCATATATGGGTGCCTTGGCTAATTGATCTACAATCACTTGTCCTTTGATGAATTTTTTCTCCACATATTCAATGTCATACTCTTTCAAGATCATCATCCACTTGGCCATCTGTCCTGTGAGGGTTGATTTGGATAACAAATATTTGAGGGGATCTATTTTGGCAATTAGCTTTATCTGATGAGCTAGCATGTAGTGCCTAAATTTCTACAAGGAAAATACAATTTCAAGGAAATATTTTTCAATGAAAGTGTAGTTTAGTCATGTCCCACTAAAGTTCTACTGATATAATATATATCCCTCTCTTTTCTCATTTCATCATACCAAGCCAAAAGAGCACAAGGAGTTGTTGTTACAGTAGCTGAGATGTCTAATATCAATGGTTTGTTCGAGATTGGTGGCATAAGGATGGGTAGCGTCAATAGATATTCCTTGATCTAGTTGGATGCCTTGTTACACTTCTCATCCCACTTGTATGCTACCCCCTTGTGAAGTAGATGAGAGTATGGGATGGTCTTATCGGCCAATTGTGCTATGAATCTTCTGATTGATTGAAGCCTTCCATCTAGACCCCTCAGTTGTTTCAATGTCTATGGAGCTTCCATGTTGAGGATTAATTTGACTTTGTGGGGTCTATCTTGATTCTTCACATTGACACAATATACCCCATAAGCTTTCTTGAAGTTACATTGAAGACACACTTCTTAGGATTGAGTCGTACCTTATACTCTTTGATCCTATTGAAGATTGGTCCCAACATTGATATATGGTCTTGACGCTTCCTTTATTTGGCTAATATGTCATCCACATGGTACTCTATAGTCTCATGGATCATATCATGAAAGATAAAAGTCATATCCCTTTGATATGCGGCTTTGGTGTTCTTTAGCCCAAATGGAATCATATTCCAACAATAGGTGCCCCATGGACAAGTGAAAATCATTTTCTGTTGGTCATCTTTGGAAATCATGATTTGGTTGTATCCTAAGAAGCCATCCATTAATGATAAAATTTCATTCCACACAGTAAAATCTATAATCATATCTATGTTGTGGAGGGGGCAATCATCCTTGGGATGTGCTTTATTCAGGTCTCTAAAGTCAGTGTAGATTTGGATGCCCCCAGTGGGCTTGAAACAAGTACAATTTGGTAATCCATTTTGGATAATCGATGGGTTGGATGAATCCCACATCAAGAATTTTTTGTAGATCAAGTTTGACTAGTAAGGAAATTTGTAGATGCATCTTTCTCAAATTTTGTGTCACAGGTTTTGCCTCAAGGTACACTACTAGATGATGGATGACCGTTTCAGGATCAAGGCCTTGCATTTCAGCATATGTCCATGTAAATTTCACCTTCCTTTCCTTTAGAAATGTTGATAAATTTTCTTGTTCTTCAGTCAAAAGTGACTCTGCATAGAAGGTGATTTGTGATGCCTCTTCGGTTCCTAGATTCACTAGGTTGCACTTCTCTACTAGGACTACTAATTTCTCTTGATGAATGGCACTAGGGGGAATATTGAATCCCTCATCCTTTGGCACCTCAGAGAGGTTTTCACCATTGGATACATCCTTTGTTTTTACTATTTTTGGATTGGAAAGTTCCACAATTTGGTTTTCACTTAAGGATTGAGATGTTACTCTTAGATTTTCAATTTTGTGACTAAGAGATTCAATTATTTCCCCATAGTACGCAGGTGTATCCAGCTCAATGTCAAACCCTTCTTTGTGATCTCCATATGGTATGCCATTTCTTAGTCCCACATGAATTTAGAGAGTGACTCATCATTTTTGAATGAATCCAAGATTGGTGGTCCTCATTGGTCCTAGTTTATAAGTTGGGGATACTCAAGTTGTAGCTTAGTGTTGTGAGGGTTTGGCTCAAATGACGTGGTGGTCATCATGAAAACATTGGAATCCTCCTAGTATAGGTTAGTTATATCAAAGGTATAGTTTTCAAGGGGGATGTCAGTGGATACTAATAACTAAGGGGAGGCCTTGACCATTTTAATAGGGGTATGTAATGGTCACCTTACTCGTGGTACAAACAAGGCCAAGATTCTTTAAAATTTTCTTTGGAATGAGGGGTTCTAGTAAACCATTGTCATTCTACCTCAACTTTTCATTCTTGTTATAGCCACACCCAAACATTAGTTGTAAACCCTTATTGTTGTCTTCCATTGTAAGAACAAGGGAAAGTCTATTATCTTGATACAATAAGCTGGATATTGGCTCCTCATCCACAACCTCTTTACTTAGATCTCCCCACTTTTTGAAGGTGGTAGATTCTACTTTGAAGGTCTGAGATGTTGTGTCAGAGGGTTGTGGCTTTCCAAGAGACTTAGGAGAATGAGGTAACTCCCCTAGCACAAATTCATTCCTCTTCAATTTGTAGTCTCCACAATCATAATCTCTAATTACTATGTTTATGTCGGGGATATTCTGAATGGAGGGTGTCTTTGTCTTAGATGTGGAGACCAAGGTGGATGGATCAACATAAGAAGATGTGGGTCCTTCATCGTTCTTAGGAACTTGTGGGATTTTGTAGTAATAAAGCAACTTAGAGTCATCGTGGATTGTTACTTCCTTATCTTGATAAGGAAACTTGACACATTAGTGATCTAGGTAGATACAACTACTTGCATCCCATCGATCCATAGATGCCCTAGGAGAATATTATAAGGATGCTCTAAATCAAGGACTTGACATGCGGTTTTCATGATGGATAGCCCTACTTGAATCGAGAGTTGGATGGTGCCTTGGGACACTTGGTTTTGATCATCATGTGCCTTGATAGTAATACCATTCCTATTTTCAATAACATCTTCAGAAAATCCTAGATTTTTGATTAGCTACAAAGTACAAATATTGAGACTAGCACCTCCATCCACTAGGACTCTTTTGACTTTTTTCTTGTGGATAAAGACCTCAAGGTGGAGTGCAAAATTATGGGATTGTTTCATTGGGAGGTTGGGTAGGTGCAGGATCATGATGGAAAAAATAGGCCCTTAAGTGGCAAAAAATTCAAAAAAATCAGAGTTAGGCAACTTGACGTAAAAATTTGAATAAGTTATCTATATTATTTAAAAAATATGTAAGAATAGAATTTGTAGAAAATTGAATGTAGTTTCTAAAATACAAGGTTTATATTTTTTTAAAAGAAACCTATTTGGTGAAAATTTGAAATTTCAATGCAAGTACTTAAATTTCAGGAAAAGAATAAGTAGGTGTCTGTCTGACCACCCTAACCAAAATAAAATGATAATATTTTTTTATAAGATTTTAGATATAAGTATAGGACTAATGTTTGGATGTGATGCATATTTTTTTGTAATTTTTTTCCAAGTAAATAATTAATTATGAATTTTTTATTACAACTTTTAAAAAATATAAAAACTTGTACGCCTAACCATCTTAACTTGGTCAAAACTTTATGAAATTCAATTTTTATTTTTTAGTCCTATAGTATCTAAAGCATAGAATGTGACACATGTTTCAAATTCAAAAAATGTGATACTGTTTGAAAGCTATAGATGTTTTTCAATTAGGCTATCAATCAAGACTTTAGTTGTAATTCAAATAGAAAATGAATAATAATTATTTATTAAATTCAAAGTAAAGCATAATTTATATTGGTGGAAAGCTGAGAATCTCCTTTAAAAACCCTTTTTGTTTCATCAATTTTGGGTAAAAAAATAATCACCAGCTACATACCCTACACATACCCATTATATTGCCACTTTTTGGCCCATCATGATCTTGCACATACCCGGTCATGTTCTAAAAATGTAAGAAGATAGGGTGTAGTGATGTGTCTAACCATGGCTTGGAATTGATTCAAATCAATGTCAGTGCAAATAGTGGATGCAAAAAAAGCTTTCTCTAGATTGTCCCTATGTGTTGGCAGTATCTTTAACAACTCCAAAATGAAGATTTGAGTAGGGGTTTTATTTAATTGGTATAAGAAACTGTAGTCATTTGGATTTGATTTTGGAATAGTAGAGGATCCTCTAGGTGGTAGGGATGGTCCTTGGATGGTTATTGTGCCTCTATGTGTGGTGACTCCACACTTTGTGCTAGGCCCTTTGATATTGATGACTATTACGAACTCATCCAAGGATGCTACAACATGGTCATAGACATGGTTGAAATTTGTGTAATTTGTCCCCTTACCTTTTTCTTTTCCTTTTTTATGGTCAAGCGTCATATTCGTGTATATCTTTAAATCTTGGTTTCCCACTTGCTGGTCAATAGTGATATCCATACTCTTAATGAGGTCTTGGATAAGGTTTTTCAATCTCATGCAGCTAGTCATTGTGTGTCCATTGATTTTGTGATAATCACAAAGGTGATTTTCATTATACCAAGTGGGTTTGACTTGGGGATTTTGGTAATTTTCATAGATAGGGAGCGTGATGATATTTTCTTGTACTAAATTTTTCATAATAGATTCAATGGGTTCCCCCAAGGGTGTATACTTGCATTTCTATGGACATTTGTTCCTTGGGGGTGGTTCTCCTTGAGTGTTTACATTGTTGACTATTTGATTATTCGGTTATTGTTGTGATGGGTTTGTTTGTGAGGTGTTTTAATGAATGGGTTGTTGCGTGTTGATTTGTGGTTGATGGGTGTTATGTTGTGGGTATGTTTATTGGTTATTGTTACATGTTTTTCCTTGGTAACATTTTTCATCAACAACACCATCATTGGTAACATTTTTATTTTTAGCCCAAGTGCGAGGTTTGTCATTGTAGCTAGTTAATGGTCTATTGTCTTGGTATGCGGGTGTGCGCCCTTGTGTTGTGAGGGCTCTTTCAATGTTGAGAGCCTTGGGGATTAATAAGTCATATGTTGTGATGCATTGCATTTTTAGTTGGAAGGACAACCCCCCTTCGAGGTTAGAGATGATGATTCTAATTTGTTTCTCCTCTGGCATGGACCATTTTATTTTACTGGCTCTAGATCTCCATCGTTGTAAGAAGGCCACAAATGTCTCTCTCCTAGCTTGTTTAAGGCCGAATAGTTCCTCCAAGCTTACATCCATGTATAGATTAAATGAGTAGCTTTCTATGAATAGATCTATGACTTCTTATAGCTTTTTGATTCCATGAGGTAAGTGGGTGAGCCATTCAATGACAGGACCAACCAAGCTTCTGGGGAAGGGTCGCATTAGATAGGAGTCGTCATACGCCACTTCCATGCAAAGTACATGAAATTCTCTTATATTGTCCTCATGATTTCCTTTTCCTTTGTATTTATCAAAATTTGGTATTTCAAATCCTGGTGGGAATGGGGCCATGGTGATATTCATATCAAATGGATAGGGGCACAAATCTTGTTGGGCATGTGATTTTTTTGTCTTCCTTGATTGTATGTCATGTATTTACTATGAGAGCAATTTTACCTATGTGGAAAAATCATTTTGTGGATTGGGTGGTGGAATGTATGTGTTTTGAGGTGGTATGGTGGCGTTATGTGATGTTTGTGGGAGGTTTTGTTGTTGGGTGAATGATGGGATGGTGTATGTTGCTTGCATGTTAAGGCACAAGGCATTTGGTTGCACGTTTGTGTAGGTTTTTTGAAGATTTTGTTGTGTGAGCAATGATTTTTGGTATGTATGTTGTTGTTGTTGGGCTTGTTGTTACAAGTTGTCGTTGTGCTAATAGTGCTTGTTGTTGTGTCTGTTGTTGCACTATTTGTTGTTGTTGTGCTATCAATGCTTGTTGTTGTTGTGATGTTGTTATAGATCTTGTTGATAGGGTTGTTGTTGTAAAGCTTGCACTTGTGCTTGTTGTTGTGCTTAGTATTATGCATGTGCCTATGCTTGTTGTGCCACTTGCTATTGTTGCAAGGCTAGCGCTAGTGCTTGTTGTGCTTGTAGTTTTTCTTGTTGTAGCAAGGCTTGTGCTTGCACTTGTGCTTGAGCTTGTGCTTGAGCTTGGGCTGCTTGTTGCATTTGAAATTGTTACAATGCCTCTTGATATGCTTTTTATGTTGTGTGCAATGTGATGCTATATTGATTTGTTGTGTTAAGATTTTCATGTGGGGGTGGTGGATTTTATTGTGATGTTATGTTGAGAGGTTGTTGTGGTGGTTGTTGAGGTGGTTGTTGTGTGATGACAAGGGGTTGAGTGATAGGTGGTGGATTCAAAATTGTGTTTGATGTGATTAACCCTTGTGAGACCTAACTTTGTGATGTTTGGGATGTCATTGATGACATGATCAATGGTTGGGATGAAGCCACTTGTTGTGATATTAGTGGTACATTCGGATTTATGATGGATGAGTTGATTTGACTTGTGTTTGATAAGGTGGCTTGATTGATTTGGTTTTGAGGTAAGGTACTTGATGAAGTGATTTGTTTTAACCCTTGGATTAGGGTAGGTGATGGAGTTACGATTGGAGCTAAAGGGTATGTTTGTGATGTGTTCCCAAGAAGGAGTGAAGATGAGGCATCAAAGGTGTCCACTTGTCCGAATAGATCTACTTGTCCTTGTGGGACATTGGGAGTGTAACCTTGTGTATTAAGGGCAAAGGAAGGTGTGGCATGAAAAGTGGATGGATTGTTTGTGTCATGAAAGAAAAGTGGCACATATGGTTGTTGGGGATCTTGTGGGATGGTGTTTGGAATACCCAATACTATGTTGCCCTCCAAGTTTTGATTGTTGACAAGTGGGTGCTCTTGAAGGGATTAAAGTAATGATCTTTCTTTGGTGGTATTGGGTTGACTTGGCATGTGAGATGATGATGGTTGGGCAATTGGTTGGAATATGTTTGGAAATGAGGGTGCAGATGATGTTTGTAGGATGTTCACGAAAGGTTGCTCCACAATGGTTCTCATGTCAAAATCAAAAGGGATTTTAGCCCCTTCTTTTGCCAATTCCAACATGTATTGGGTAGGATTTAGTCTCATGACCGTGTTGACAAGTTTTTGGGTATCTAGATTTTGTACTAAATCGAGTAACTCATTGTGGGAAATCTCTTTAAAGTTGTTTGTGACATCCTCCACTTGACATACTCCCTCTTGAGTATCTTGAGGTAGTTGAGGGGGATTAGGCAGAGGGTTGGTAGATCCCATTGGATTGAATTCAGTTTGGCTTAAATCACCCGTGGTTGAAGTTTCCTTGTTTTTCTCCATGCTCTTCTTGTGTTTTGATCTTGTTTGGATCGTAAAATTTGGGATCAACTTTTTGGGTTAATCTAATTTTGGGTACACAAGAACCTATAATGTGTGTATTAGGATCAAGGTGATATGAAAGATGAAGGGGTGGGTGATATGGATGTTTGAACCTTAAGAACTTTGGATAAATACTAGGCTTTAGGATTTTTTATTTTGATTGTTTTGATTTGGATGATGAACTTGTAAACCCTAAGATGTTGTTGAGATCTTAGGATGAATTTGTCCAAAGGTGGTGCTAATTTAACTAAGTTCATGAGAAAGGATTCATTCCCACACACCTAACTAAACAAGGTGATTTTGGTTTGGTCTAAATGATTTACCAAAAGTCTAGCATAATGATGTTTCCAAAGTTCCAGAAAGTTGTTTGCGGGATGAAATTTTGATAGATATTTTGGGGATGGACATAAAGGTGTTTGTTTTGACCCTATGTGAACCTAGAAGGGCTTTGTTTACAAGACCAAGATATTGAAGACCGTGCTTTACCCCATGAGTGACTTAAACCCAAATGATCAATGCTTTAAATGAGAGGGTGAATTTAGACATACAAATCTAGTTGATAGGTATGTGCAGGATCATGATGGGCCAAAAAGTGGCAATATGATGGGCATGTGGTTGACGACTATTTTTTTACCCAAAATTGATGAAATGAAAAGGGTTTTTAAAGGAGATTCTTAGATTTCCACCGATATCAATTATGCTTTATTTTGAATTTAATAAGTAATTATTATTCATTTTCTATTCAAATTATAACTAAAGTCTTGATTGATAGGCTGATTGAAAAACATCAATAGCTTTCAAATGGTATCACATTTTTTGAATCCAAAACATGTGTCACATTCTATGCTTCGCATACTATAGGATTAAAAAAAAATTGAATTTCATGAAGTTTTGACCAAGTTAAGGGAGTCAGACATATGAGTTTTTATACTTTTTAAAAAATTGTAATAAAAAATCATAATAATTATTTACTTGGAAAAAAAATTCAAAAAATATGCATCACATTAAGCATGAGTCCTCTACTTATATCTAAAATATTATAAGAAAATATTATCATTTTATTGTGGTTAGGTGGTTAGGCAAACACCTACTTATTTTTCCTTGAAATTCAAGTAACACCGCATTGAAATTTCAAATTTTCACCAAATAGATTTTTTTTTTTTAAATAAACCTAGTAGTTTAGAAACTACATTCAATTTTTTACAGATTATATCTTACATATTTTTGAAATAATATAGATAACTTATTCAAAATTTTATGTCAAATTTCCTAACTCTGATTTTTCTAAATTTTTTGCCACTTAAGGGCCTGTTTTTTTCCATGATGATCTTGCACATATCCTAATCTCTCAAAATATGTGAATAAAAATTTCTTACCAAGATATCCCTATTGCGATATATTTTCAAGATACCTTGGACTGTGATGTCTATTCTTGAAGAAACAAAATGCTGATCTTCATTTAGGGATCTTGACCTTGTGAGATATCATGAGGAAAAACACATGTGTGGGGCCCAATTGTGAGTTTATCTTGATTAATGAATTTCTTTTTACCACACCCACTTTCCTTGCTTGAATTTCGAACTAAATGACTTTTTTTAAGCAACCCTCATTCCAAAAAGTCCATTATGTGAAAATTAAGAAGCTAAGGCCATAGTTTCCCTAGGTTGACTTTAGAGATTGTGAATTGAGATATGCCCATTCAAATATTTAGAAGCCTCTAAAGATAAAATCCTTAGGGAGAAGCAGGGGGCAGACACGCCCCGGGAGCTGGGGCAGAGCCACCTCAAGTTGGGGCGAACACGCCTTGGGTAGCGGTGGATGGGGCAGATGGGGGATGGGGGGATATGAATATAAGGATTGGGAGATGAAAGGATGCTAGGATAGATAGATACGAAGATAAGGATGGGGAGATGGAAGGGATGCTGTGATAGATGGATATGAAGATAAGGATGGGGAGATGGAAGGGATGCTGTGATAGATGGATACGAAGATAAGGATGGGGAGATGGAAGGGATGCTGGGATAGATGGATACAAAGATAAGGATGAGATGGGGAGATGGAGGGAGGAAGGGATGTTATGATGTCTCCAAAATGGTCAGAAAGGAAGCAAATGCCCCCACTCTAGAATGTCATATATGATGAGGCATGAGGGATGGAAGAGTGGATGGGAAGATAAGGGAGGAATGAGGATAGGATGGGGATGGTGGAATGGATGAAGGGAATGCATACCAAGAGGTGTCCAAAGCATGTATAGATAGGTGCCCCTATTTTGATCAAGATCAGAAGAAGGATGGAGGGATGGGAGATAAATGGGATATGATGGTAGGATGCATAAGATAAGTGGGATGGAGGGGATGGATGAAGAGTACGTATAGTAGGGAGACAGGTGCATAGTTGGAAGCATAGCAGGAAGCATAGCAGATGGAGGGAATGCATATCAAGAAGCTGCCCCCAAGTGCAGATGGGGATTTACGCATGACGCCTATTTGCCAGGTTTTCATCATGGTATTTATCCAAGGTGTTTGTTTTCCAAGTTTTCACCATTGGATGGATTATTTCTCTTTACTATTTTTTTTTTGACTTTTCTAGATTTTTAGATAGCAAGGGGATGAAAATGGATAAGGATAGGGATGTTGATAAGGGGATTTAGAAGACATGCGATAAGGATATGGATGAAGGACTCAAGCATCAAGTTCCATATGAGGTATTAAGAGCCCATGTTTGAAACGACTGTTGAATGTTAGTACAACCTTATTAGGATAAATGGATTATGCAAGAGGATGAATTAGAAGGATTTGAGAGGGGAGATACATGGGATAATAGATGGGATGCTGCAAAGGGTATGGATGGAATGATGGGGTGGATATGTGATGGGGAGATGTGTTCAGGACCAACATTGGCACATGTGGTGGTGGATGTGAAAAGATAAGAGGATTAATGGATGGAGAATGTGTGGATAATGGAGGAGATGGGGTGGTGAACTTTGGAACATAAGGACCCAAAACAGACTTAGGAGATGAAAGAGGTGTATGACTAGCTTTTGGATTAGCAACTTTGGATGTTCTTATAGATTTTTCATTTGATGGCATTGCATATTTTTTCTTTGGGATCCACATGGTTTTGATCTTTACTTTGGTGGGCCTTTGTGGCCTACGAATTTGATTTAGATTTAGATTTTTCTTCTCTTCACCATTTCTTTTGGAGGGGACATGGGGAGCCTTAGAGTTATGTGGATGTTTGGATTTATTCCTTTTTGCTTTAGTATCCAAAGTGCTTTTGATAGAAATGGGATGGGTACGAGGAGATGGATGGTGTAGAGAGATGGAGGTAGGAGTATGGGGATTATGTGTAAATGGAGGATGATTAGGTATGTGCCTTTGTTGATCCTGATTATGGGATATGCGAGTGAGATGTTTATGATGGGTGATGTGGATAGGTGTTTTATAGATGAAATGATGAGATGGAGGAGGTGATCTTGGGATAAACGGACTCAAAGCAGACGGAGTGGGTGGAGGGACATAAGAACCCAAGATGGATGGAGTAGATGAAGGATGGGAGATGGTGGATGGAGGGATGTAAGGACCCAAAATGGATGGAGCAGATGAAGGAGGAATATGGATGGTGGTTTTGAGGCGATACGATAGAGGAGGAGGGATGGCAGAATATGATTTGGTGGAGCAATTTAAAGAGCCTATATTTATTTTGGAAGAGGCTCGTTGAGGACGTTTAGAGGTTGTACCAACATCTTTAGATTGTGAGTCTTGAGAAATAGGTCCAAGACCTTGCATGCGGATTTTTTTTTTGACTTGGATGGGCTCTAAGATACCTTGCTCATGAAGGCCTAGACCTTTTCCTTGATAGTTCATTTTCTTGATCATGCAATCCATGATAGGATTTGTGTTATTCTAAAAACATGATGCGAGTCCATTATTAGGTGGAGGATGATGGGTGGTAAATACACTGTGTTTTTCTTCTACAAGGAGGAACATGGAAGAATGTGAGAGTACCAAGGGGATATGCAAGTGGTGTGGGGATAGCAGTTTTAGGTGCTGATGGGGGATCATGAGAGGGAGATGATGGGATAGCAGCATTTGGATGGGTGGTATCAGGAGAGGGATCAGGGGATATGATAGGATCTGGATTTGTGGTAGTGGGCTCATGCGATGGAGATGAAGATGGAGTAGTGGAGACAAGGGGATCATGGGGTGGAATGGATGGGGGACTGTGATCTTGAGGTGGACTAGATAGGATGGTAGGATCTTGATCTGGAGAAGGGGATATGTTGGCATGCTTTGGATTAGACTCTTGGCATGACGCATCTTGTGTGGATGGCAGGATGACAGAGTGTTCTTCAAGTTGGGGAGATGGAAGGATGGAGGATTCGATGTAGTCATCGGAATGGATTTTAGTGGATTAGATTTGGGTGTTGTCGATGGGCTTGACGAATCTTGGAGTAGGAGGTGGGTGCTCAATGGATTCGGTAGATGTGATGGTAAGGGATGGGGGCTCAGTGGATTCAGAGGATGTGATGGTTTCTTCACTAATAGAGGTTGGGTGGAGAAGGGTCTCGTCACTAATGACCGTGGATGATAGTTTGGGATGGCATGATTCCATAACTTCAAGGTGTGGAGTGGGAGATATCTTCTTTGTTATAAGTCCTTGGAGAATTTTTGGAGTGAAGAACTTAAATGCTCTAGGCTGAGATGGTGTGGTAGGAGTGGATGAAGGATTATGGATTGGTGGACTAGGATTAGATGGGGGAATGGGATTGGATGCAGGATTGGAAATAGATGGGGGATTAAGGTTAGATGAAGGGTTAAGATAAGGGGATTGGAATGGTGAATTAGGACATGAGGATGCAGGTGGTGGATTGTAGTAAGGGTATTGGGATGGTGGATTAGGATGGGAAAATTGAGATGGTGGATTGAGATAGGGAAATGCGGATGTTGGATTAGGATAAGTTGATGTGGATGTTGGATTAGGATAGGAAGGTAGAAATTTAGGATTATAGTGAGCAGATTGGCATGGAAGATTAGGGTAGTGGGTATATGCAGATGAAGGATTTAGATAGGAGGATGTGGATGGGGGATTAGGATAGGGGTATTGAGATGGTAGACTAGGATAAGAAGATGCGAGTGTTGGATAAGAGGATGATGTAGATGAAGGGTATGATGGATATGATGGATATCCCTTGTCAAAGGTAGCATAAGCAACATCATTAGGCATGGATGAAGACATAATGGGATAACTCGAAGGGGTGATTGGATTTTGGAAAGCAGGTGGAGAAAGATTACTAGCAATGATAGTGTCAAGGGAATCTATGTCATATTCCTCTTGATTGACAAGAATTTCGTTATCGTTGTCAACGTAATTAGGGTTTCCCTTGACCACTATTCATGGAGGATAAGGATTCATGATGGTGAAAGGATAAAGAGGATGGATAAAAGATTTTGGATGGGATCGGATTAAAGCTCAAATTGGGATTTAGGTCAAGCTCAGATCAAGATTGGACTAAAGCTCAAATTAGGATGATTGGATGATGTGATGGGATTGATTCTGACGATCGACACCGAATCTACTTCAAGATGGAAGTAGATTGATTAGGTTGAAGGTGATGTGATTGGATTTGATCGATTGATGATTGATAAGATCAACTGATGGGTCAGATAGGATGATGAGAGGGATTGAAAAACCCCGTTCGAAGATTATCCTAGGTGACTTAGGATGCTGATTGATTGGATTAAAGGATAAATGGATGATTGTAGCACCGAATCCACTTTGAGATTGAAGGTGAATTGATTGGGCTAATGATGATGATTAACTTATGATGGATGAAAATCCTAAGCAAATGTTGATGAGGACGATCATATCAGACACTTAGGTCAATTTGGATAATAACTCGAGAAGTTTAGGGGATCTGGATGGGGAAAATGATGATTTGATTGGAGAAGTGGATGATGAATACTCAAGATGAGTAAATGATTGATTAGAACAAATGAATAACTACTCGAAACGAGTAAATGACTACTCACAATGGATGAATGATTCTTGGAACGAGAAGATGAAGGTTTGGAATAGATGAAAGATTACTCAGAACGAGTAAATGATTGATCAGGAATGTTGAATGAGCGTTCAAGATGATTGAAGGAGGTGTGAAATGGATGAATTTTTACTTGGAATGAGTAAACGGATGACCAGAATGCTAGAATGATAGTCAGAATGATGAAAGGAGGTTTGAAATGGATGAATGTTTGCTCGGAACGAGTAAATAGATGATCAAAATGATAGAATGAGAGTTCAGAATGATGAAAGGAGGTTTGATATGGATGAATGTTTACTCAGAATGGGGAAACAGATGATTGAAAAGAGAGAACAACTATTCAGAATGGATGAATGAAAGGTTGAAATGACTAAACCTCAGATTAGGGTTTTGGTTAAGCTCAGATTGGGATTAGAATAAAGCTCAGATTAGGATTGGGTTGAAGCTTAGAATGATTGGAGGATGTGATGGGATTGATTCTACACCAAGTTCTGGGGTTTAAAGAACGTATGGTGCTGACAATCAGATTTTTCCAGATTTGGCAATTTTCAAAAATTGTCAAATTTTGCCATTTTAGGAAACCTCATGGGCATACTTTTGAGAGTCCAATTTTTTCCCAAAAAAAGACCCAAAACAAAGATAGGATGAATTGCCAACTAACATCCCCAATTTGAGACATGCATTTCGAGTTATTGACAAAAAAGGATTTTTCAAAATGTTGGAAAAAAATACTAAATTGTGATTTTGAGGGTTAAGATGAAAGTTTGAGGCCCCAAAAATGTGGCAAAACGGGGTCCGAGTGACTTCTAGTTAGTTGGGGATCCACATGCCATCTCATAACGCAACCACCCATAAAATTTCAACTCAAACGGACACCTGAGTCAAAAGTTATGGCCTTCGGAAGTTTCGACACAAAAATCAAAATTCTCAAAATGAAGTCTAGGTGATTGGGATGGATGATTTGATGCTAGATATGGAATTTAATGATGTTCTAAGTGGAACTTATGTGATTTTGGTGATGGAACGATGATTTTCAGAAAATTGTTGATGATGGGCAAATGGGTCTCTCAGAATGAGCAGAGGAAGATTCAAAATAGATGAACGAGTATTAAGAACGAGTGAAAGAGTGCTCAGAATTAGGATTGGATTGAAAGATATGATGGGATTGGTTTCACCGGTCGGATTTGGGAACTAGATATGTTTGTTTGCCAAGAGGATGATGTAGATGAAGGAAGTTGTGGATAAATTTAGAATGATCAAATGGAGGTTTAGACTGGCAAAACAAAGGCTTGGGATGATGAGATAAAGGTTGGGAATGATTAGATTATGGCTTAGAGGCTAAACGGACCCAAACGGGGTGGTTTCAGGTGTTCAGGAGGGAAAATTCACCCCTCTGCAGTAAATCAGGGGCCCAGTCGCCCTTCTACGGAAAACCAGGGGCGTAATCGCCTCATTGCAAAAAATTAGGGGCGTAATCTCCCCACTACAGAAAATCAGGGACGTAATCGCCCCACTGCGGAAAATCAGGGGCGTAATCACCCGACTGCGGAAAATTAGGGGCGTAATCACCCCACTGCAAAAAATCAGGGGCGCAGTCGCCCTTTTGTGGAAAATCAGGGGCATAATCGCCCCACTGTAGAAAATTAGGGGTGTAATCGCCCCACTGCGGAAAATCAGGGGCGTAATCGCCCTTCTGTAGAAAATCAGGGGCGTAATCACCCTACTACGAAAAATCAGGGACTTGGTTTGATGAAAATGACTATGGAAAGGACTTTAAAATGACAATGATAAGGCCAATTTGTCAAAAATTTCACTGGTTTCTCACAAGAAAATACTTTCAAGCAAACACAATCCTATGATTAGTGTTAAGGGTATGGCCAAAGAGGTCTTAATCTAGGATGCACAAGGTGTCTAGGGAGTCCTCGATATACTCTCGGTACGTGAGGCACAACCGTGAACACCAGCCCATCATAAGCATGAGTCGGCAACCCCAGCGATATACTGAAGGGCTCGGACCAACTCTTCACGTCTATCTAGGTATCACCCTAGCTTCGACGCTCTGCCAATTACGACGTGACTGGATTGGGGTACAACTTTCGCTCTCCCCCCTTTATATACCCCACCGGTATGTGTGGTTGGAATCGTCCCTTGGGGTGATGAAATCCCCAAGCAGGTCCCACTAGAAAGAAAGCACTAATTGTTTCTAACTACTCCCCAGGCTCACACGAAGTGTAAGGGGAAAGCGAAAACAAGCTAATGCTCCCTTTGGGTAACACAAAAAGATAAACACAACAAGCAATGAATATTACTCCCCCTAATTAAACTATGTTCTTAGATTAACGCAAACAGCAAGGATAGTTTAAAAAGTTTGAGCGAACAGATAGCCCTGCAAGAAAATGTTAGATGTTTTATCTCGCTGTCTTCATCAACTTCACAAGAATATGCTACAAAAAGTTAGCAAAAGACACCAATATCCTTGCAAGAACAGTGTTAGGGGCTTAATACTTAAAAATAGAAAAAATCGAAGCGAAAATGACAGTTTTACCTTTCAAAATGTGTTGCTTTGCTGTGACAAGGGGGCGCAGTCACCCTTCTGCAGTAAATCAGGGGTGTAATCGCCCTTCTGCGGAAAATTAGGGGCACAGTTGCCCCACTGCGAAAAAGTGTTAGCACAAAAATTTTAGCCCAGGGGGCATAGTCGCCTTTCTGCAAGAAAAGTGTTAGCCAAAAAATTTGGTCTAGGAGGGGGTGTAGTCGCCCTTCTGCAGAAAAAGTGTTAGCCAAAAATTTCGGTCAAGGAGGGGGTGTAGTCGCCCTTCTGCAGAAAAAGTGTTAGCCAAAAATTTCGGTCAAGGAGGGGGCGTAGTTGCCATTCTGTAGAAAAAGTGTTAGCCAAAAATTTCGGTCAAGGAGGGGACGTAGTCGCCCTTTTGTAGAAAAAGTGTTAGCCAAAAATTTTGGTCAAGGAGGGGGCGTAGTCGCCCTTCTGCAGAAAAAGTGTTATCGGCGAGGCTGAATGCAGCCTGCTAGAAAAGTGTTAGCTGCACCTTATCGGCGGAGGGGCGAAATACCCTCGCGGTAAAAAGTGTTAGCCAAAAATTTTGGTCAAGGAGGGGGCACAATCGCCCTTCTATGGAAAATCAGGGGCGCAGTCGCCCCACTACAAAAAATCAGGGGTGTAGTTGCCCCACTACAGAAAATCAGGGGCACAGTCACCCCACTGCGAAAAATCAGGGGCGCAGTCAACCCACTGTGGAAAATCAGGGGCGTAGTCACCCCACTGCGGAAAATCAGGGGCGCAGTCGCCCCACTGCGGAAAATTAGGGGCGTAATCATCCCACTGCAGAAAATCAGGGGTGCAGTTGCCCCACTGCGGAAAATCAAGGGCGTAGTCGCCCTTTCACGACGTATTCCTGCAAAAAACTTAACAACAACAAACGTGAAATATAGAAACCTGCTTGTGGGTCCCACTGGGCATGCCAAAAATGTGATACCAAAATGTCTAACCCTTTCTAAGCAATTAGAATGCAATGAAAAAACATAAGGAAACACCTCAAGATTAGCCTAAGAAATTTGTAAATGCAAAGAGGAAAGTGTTAAATGAAGACAAATAGATATACCTCCCTTCTTGCAGCTGAAACTCCTTGGTTGGCCCTTGATTTTGATTTGGTTTGTATGCTCCTTGATGGCTCTTGATATGGCTAAATGCAAGTCTTGACTATATGCTTGAATGTAGATGCAAATGGATGAATGTTGATGGCTAGATGAGTGCATAAAATGGCAGCATTTAGTTGCAAAATGGCTAAGTCTTTTTGAATGCCTTAGAGGATGGGGTATTTATAGATAAAATTGATTTCTTTAAAGAATTCAATGGTTGGAATTTATCCAACAAAGTCAAGATGAAGGGCTAAGGTGAGTTGAGGACTCACAAGCCCTCATATTTTGACATGTGGAATGTGAGAGGGCTAAGGGTGAGATGATGTGTAGGTGATGTGGAAGGGAGGTACATGATGTGGAGGAAGGACAAGTACCTTCCAAGTACTTTGATGTGACCTTTCAATGATCACATGGGGAAGGGGAAAGCTTTGGAGAATAAAAGTGAATTAAAAATTCACAATGATTGGAAGAATCTAGTGGATAAGACAAGGTTCCCAAAAGGTGGGGAATTTGTCACATGTGACTTGATGTGATAAGTCAAAGATTATAGAAGATGCATGGGAAAAGGGGATTCTAGAAGGAACCAAGAGTGAATTAAAGAGATGCATGGGGAAGAAGAGGCCTAGGGTGAATAAAATGGAATTAAAATTTCCTTGGGGGATGGGGAGAGTTGACCAAGGTACTAATTAGGTTTGACTAATTAGTAATTAGAGGATAATTAGGGGTTAATAAGGATTAAAAGCCAACTTGCAAAAGTTGAAGGATGTGACACATCCTAATCAAAGATTAGGCAATGCATCATATGAAAGATTAAGAATGGATTAAGATTAGATGAAAAGTAATGTAAGGTGGTATTTAATTATTAATTAAATACCTTAGGGATTTGGCAGAATTAAGGATATTAATTAAATAATAGTAATATTACTTAATTAATGCAAATAATAGGATGTTTAGATGAAAAGTGGTAAATTTGGATAAATTAAGTGTCCAAATTTGGATGTCTACAACTTCAAAAGTAGACTTGATTGGCCACTACAAACAAGGTTATTAATGACAATATTTTGAGATAAACTGGTGTCTATACATGTGACGATTCATTAATTTAAGGGGCCTTCTATCCCTTAGAAAGATCTAAGGGTTTTTACACATCACAAGGATACTAAGGGAGACATTCGTTGGTATAGAGAATCCACACCAGCTATTTGATGACTTTAGTCACAACCAAATAAATGTATATAGAAGACCAAAATGAAAGTAGTGCTTGGGTCATTCCCTCTCACAAGTTGGGAGGAAGGCCCTCTAAAGGTGACTCAACAACAAATAAAAAATTACACTTTTGAGTGTTTCTCTTCACCCAAGATCGCACGAAGCACAAGGGGAGAGGATACACACTTGAAGTGTGTCCAAGACAAGATCAATCACTCAAGACACTTGTTCATTTTATCCTTCAAAGTAATAGTGAATTCATTTTAAGAACCAAACATGAGTGTGAGTTTTCCTTATTCAATTTTTAGCCCAACATAGCAATGATTTAGTAAGTTTGTAAGTTCAATTTTAACCAATTTGAAAAATTCAAAGCAATGGTTAATTTTAAACCTAAAATGAAGTTATTTGGTCCTAAAATAGAAAATAAAAGGCAAAAATGGATGTCCTAATCTATTACAATGAGCATTTTGAAATGATTTTAGTCTTCCAAGTTGATGCTTTCTTCCAATCTCAAAGGTGGTTTTGAACAACAAAGGCAACACTCTTTCTACAAAGGTGGTGTTATTTTGATAGAGGCAATGCTCTAGTGAAAAGTAGAAGTGGCGGTCTGCAGTAGATAAAGAGCACAAAAGTGACACAAGAACTTCAAAAGTGGCACTAAAATAAAGGAAACATTTTGGTTAAAACATACAAAATGATAGTCAATAGAGAGGTCAAAGGCGATGTTATATTAAAGGCGTCATGGAAAAAAATAGCAACATTGACATAATTCATCAAAAGTGATGCAATAAGAAAAGGAAACATTGAATGTTCTTGCAAAAGTGGTATGACAAGCAAATGCAATGCCCTGGTTGTAAAAAATGGTGTCGCCTTCCTGTAAATACAAAAAATGTGATTTATAAGGAAAAAAGTCAAAATTTTAAGTGGTTAGCCCTCCTTCTAGTTCAAAAATGTGAATGATAATATGCACCAAGCTAATCAAAGACAACACAAATAAGGTTAGTCATTCAAATAATCACAAACATCATTCCCTATAATATTGTTGATCAAACAAAGATGAAAACATGAAACAAAAGAACAAAAGAAATTAAATGAAAGCATGTTAAAAAATTAAACAAATCAAACCTCTATCCCATAGGGGGATTGGTGTCACTTTGATGTGGAAAGTGACCCTTTTTCAACCCCTTTGATAAGCTCCAAGTTTCTTTGATTCCAAGTGTATATGATTGTGATGAAAATGTGTTGATAGCCTAGTTTAAGTGATGAAAATGAGTGATTGTTATGGATGAATGTTCCTATAGTAAGATTGCGTGAGATTGTGGATCCATATTCAATAGAGAAGGCCTCTAATTATAGGACTCAAGGGTTGAAGAATGGATGAAATTGGTGAATGTGGGACTAAAATGGAGACCAAAAGCATTGTGACACTTGTCATAAGGCTATTGAAAGCCATGGGGATGTGTGTGGAGCACATTTTGAGAAATGTGAAGAGTTAAGGCATGTAGGTGGATTTTTAAGAGAATGTAAGAGAATTGAAGGCATATGGTTGAGAATGTAAGAGGGACAAGATGGCATGCAAGTGAAATTAAATGCCTTTGTAAGAGGTATTTAAAACCTTGTAAGATGCTTTAAAATCCTTTAGAGGGAAATTTATTGAAGGGTTAGTTGAGGGGAATATTCCAAAGAATATGCCTTTGTGGGGAAAATAGGCTATTAGTTAATTAAAAGAAATGATTTTCATGTGCAAGTTGGTTAGTTGATCATATGTTCATTTAATCTTAGTGAGGTTAAAAGCTAGATTTATAAATGGGTAATGAGGATTACAATGAGATTAAAGTTAATTAATTCATAATTAATCAACATGAGTGGGTTAGGGAATTTATGACATTTGTTAAATAATTAGATTTATTTAATGAAATGAGAGGACATTGGGACTTTAATTAAATAAATTGATTTATTCAATTAAATGTGATGAACATTAGCTAGGAGAGGATGAATTAATCTGATATAGTTAATTATTTGATTAATAGTAGAAGTTGATGAATTTAACTAAATAATAAAGATTATTTAATTAATTGGTTAATGTAGTAGTGATTTAGGAGGAAGTGATGTTAATTAATCAAAATCTGATGCATAATACCAATAGGGACTATTTAAGTGTCTACAATCATGCTAAGTCTTAGATGGGCACTCCTTCCAGATGGCACAAATAAAATATAGGAAAGAAAGATCAAATGCAAAATTTTAAAATACCAATGGTTATATTAGATCAAAAAATCAAACCCTAATATAGTGGTTGAGAGTGATAGGGTGGCTAAAAAGAATACTATGATAAAGAACACAAACCCTAATATAAAAATATATATCAATCAATTCAAATGGTGTAAAAATGAGGGTATATCTAAAAATGAGATGCAATCTTAAAAGGAATAGATAATTTAAAATAAGAACGTAGTTTAAAACCCTAACAAGAAGGTTGGTATGTGTAGAATTAGTTATGTTCACCAAAATGAAAAGAAAAAAATGTTTGCTTAGGATTAACCTAGGCCAATCCAATAAAATGCATGCATGTAAACATAAATAAATCTAGATTAAAGTGACTAACTATGAAGATGACATATTTGAATAAATAAATAATAAGTTAGGAAATTGAATGCGAAGGAGAGTGTACGTTGCTAAATAATTAAAGAATGGTGTAAAATGGATAGGATTTATAATTTAATAGATTTTTAAGCTACAAATAGTGCCTCTCTATCAGTGAGCTACATGGAATTTAATGGAAAATATCCCTATTATATTTTTTATAGCTTTGGGATGATTTTATAGTCATTGATCTATCCTTATACTCTAAATTTGTCTTAGCAATTAGTAATTTTCTACTTTTTAAATTTTCTTCATATGTGACCTTCTCTACTTTATCTAAAGGCTTTGGGACTAATAGTATTTAAAAATAAATTAAAAACTGTCACTTCATCCAAAGAAGCCTTTGCCTAGATCAATTCCCCAAAATTTAATAATATTAAATATATAAAGAAAGCACCTAAGTATGTATATTATTATTTTTTAATTTTATTTCAATAAATTGAAATGATATTTATTTAACTCTAGTTTTCTCTATAATGAATGGACACTATATTATACTTGATTCTTAGAGTGCATGCATTCAATTCCTTTAAATAATAGCATATGAAATTTAACTATGCAAAAAGAGTGTTTAGTTAATCAAGGTAGAAGGATGAAGGAGGAAAATTGGTCAAATTTGAATTTTAAATTGGAAAGGGACAATCATGCAATTATTGGGTCACCCACGTGATAATGCACTTAATGAAATAACAATCAAATCTAAATGGGAAATGAATAAATGGAGGTAAGTGCATGTAGATATGTGTGATAAACATGTAGATAAGAAAAACGTATAAGAGTGTGTGTGAATAGGTAGAGTAAGGGCACGAATGTGTAAAAATGTGTGTATGCAAATAAATAAAAATGTAAGAGTAATGAGAAAAATTGCATACTAAGTCAAATAATTTGTCACTATATACATATATGAAGAAATTTACCTTGAAACCAACTAAAAAATGACATGAGTACATGTAGATTTCACCATTTCACTATTATTGTTTAACTTTAATCTTTTTTATAATTAAACCGCTCATGTAATTACTAATTTTTGTACAATTTATAATGAGTGTGAAAGATGATGAGTTGTCATATTAGTAAGATAAGAATGCAAATAGAACAATGCAAAATGCAAAATTCATATTATACACCTATTTTTACTTCTATCAAAGTGAAATAAGATATAAAATAAACCATAAAATAATAATGAAACTATCTTACCAACACCTTATTGATGCCATGGATTTACTCAAGGTTTGTCAATAGAGAGGATGATTGTGGTTTCTCAACAATTCTAGTGGCATGACCTTTCTTTACATCTGAATCCCTCTTCTTAAAAAATGATTAATGATAAGAGATTTATAGATTTGATAAGGATAATAAAGGGTTCAAATTAGTTTAGAATAGATGGATAAGATTGAATGAGATGATTTTTTAATTTAAATTTAAGAGGGAGGAAATATCAATGGTAGTTGTTGGTGTATGGAGAGGTGGGTTGATTAGATTAAGTAGATAGCGGGGATTGAAAGTTAGTTTAAATTTTGATAAAAATGTAGCAAAAATATGTGGCTAGGGTTTGTTTGCTTTATTAGTTGTGTAGGATTTATGATTGACCCCATTTAGGATTTGTTTATTTGTATTTATTTTTATTTTATTTGTGTATGGGACATGATGGTCTTATTAGTGGAGGATTATATTATGATTTGGGGTTTTAGACTAATTAATCAAATAATTAGAGTGGAGAGGGATGTAGAAAATTGTTTAATTCAATAAATATAATTTATTTAATTAATTTGATGATGGAGGGAATGCTAGAGGTTAAATCCTAACTATGAACCAATACAACCCCCTATAAACTGCAGTGCGCCTGGTAAACTTTTTAACGTGACCAGCGACGTTGGCACGACACGCCCTCTGGTACCACGGGGGTGGGGGAGACTAGACCTCGTGACCAACCTCCTGCAACATGAAAGATTTAGCCAACCGAGCTAGGGCCCCAACCCAACACACATAAATATAATTATTAACATTCTTTTTTATAATTATTTCGGTTAAATTATATCACATCACATCAATTAAATAAAGTTTAGTTTGTAAAATAGTAAATTGAAAAAATAAAATTGATAGATTAATTTCAATGACTTAGGGATATCTATTCCACCAAAATCATTCACAAGATGATCGTGCCCTCATCTCTCATACCATACTTTTGAAAATTTGAACCTTAATAAATGACATAATAAAAAAAAAAGATTTTTAGACTACCCTTTGAAAATCAAATAGTTGAAGGACATGTATTTCACCAAAGTCATTTGAAACATGATCTTGACCCCACTAATTATATCATACTTGTGAAAATTCAAAATTCCCTTATACTAAATACAAGAATCTATGATTAGGCCTATAAGCTATATTTTCCTCTATAATCATCCAAAAACAGCACAATGGTGAGCTCACCGCTTGCATCATACCTATGGAAAATTTGAACCCTCTCACTCACAAAAGATAAACTAGCAATGTGATGGGTAATCGATTTCTCTTATGATTTGGACAGCAGCATTGTACAAATGACTAATGAGGTGGAGCTGGCATTGCTTTTAAATGAGATATGGCCCGCCCTCTTGCCATCTCTGTCGCGCCCAATGGCCATTTCTCAGTTGCCATGTATTTGTTTTCTGATTCTGAATGGTAGGAAGCGCCAGGACAAAAGGGTTACAGAGTTTGAGTTTTATTAGGAAACAAATACTCGTCTTCTCGATTTAAAGCATTTGAAGAATACAAGTTCTTTTTACCGTAAAGCCGTGAACGATGGGCGGAGATAGAAAGGATGCGGGAATGAAAGTGGTGGTGGTGCCACTCCCCGCACAGGGACACCTCAATCAGCTCCTTCATTTTTCCAGAGTTATCGCCGAACGAGGAGCAAGCGTATCGTTCGTGGCCCCCTCCACCCATATTCACCAAGTCCACAAGCGTGTTGAGGGATGGGAGCTTCACAACTTCGATATTCGTTTCGAGGAATTGCCCATGCCTCATCTCTCAGGTGGACACCTCGATGCTCAGACTACTCATATGTTTCCGCTTCATTTGATTCCTCTGTTTGAAGCCCTGGAGGATCAGCTGGGGTCTCATTTGGATCAGCTACTGCGGACTATCTGCTCCGAGAACAATAATCGAGTGGTTATAGTCTATGACGGGAGTATGGGATGGGTTCAGACTCTGGCTACCAAATATTCAATCCCTGCCTACATCTTCAGACCCACTGCCGCTTATTATAAGCTATGGAGGAAGCGGGTAAGTGATGAGACATGGGGTTTGTCCCCTGTTAACATATCATTGAAGCGTTGCTTTCCCGAAAGATGGATAAATTATTCTAGGCGCCAAAGGTCTCGGTTAGGGCAAGCCAAAGGATATATCGTAAACACCTTCAATGCACTGGAATCAGAATTCATTCACCGGGGAAGAGAGGAATTAGTCTACGGTGGGAAGCCTGTGTGGACTGTGGGTCCTCTTCTTCCGCAGCCCTTCTTCAATGACGAACTGCGGTTAAGATTACAGGGGGACACAGAGTGCATGAGATGGTTAGACAGACAGGCTCCGGCGTCCGTTCTCTACGTTTCATTCGGCAGTATATCTTCTCTTTCGGCAACACAGATCCGAGAACTGGCCGACGGATTGGAACGCAGCGGGCAGCCTTTCTTGTGGGTGCTCAGGATTTCCGACGGGGCCCATTCTTCCACAGAAGCGCAGTTCGATTCGACTTGCGAGTTTCTGCAACAAGGGTACGAGAGGCGATTAGGGGAACAGGGTTTTATTATGAGGAATTGGGCGCCTCAACTTGACATCCTATTTCACAAGTCGACGGGCGGATTTTTAACGCACTGCGGTTGGAATTCGACGGTGGAGAGCATCAGCGCCGGAGTGGGCATGCTGACCTGGCCTCTACATTCCGATCAGTTTGCCAATTCGGCTCTAATAACTCGGGAGTTGAAAGCGGGCGTGGAAGTGAAAGATTGGGACAATGCAGAGGAAAATGAGATGGTGAGTGCAGAGGAGATCGAGAAAGCAGTGAAACGATTGATGAGGAGTGAGGAGGGAATGCAAGTGAGAAAGAGGGTGCAGGAATTGAGAGGCGAGGCTCGGAAGGCCGTAGGCGATGGAGGTTCTTCTTGGAAGGATATGGATTCTCTTTTCCATCACTTCTCTCAATCCATTTCTGATTAAATCAAGCTACCAAGCTTGCTCAGGGGACCGTACGTATGACCGTTTCAAACTTTGTAGAAAATCTGCACTCATTAATACTCAATATTAAGGATTGGTCATGGGAAATGGTATGAGAAATTATTTGTTTTGCAGAATATTAGTGGCCCTCGGAGTTAATATGTTTGCGGGCTAACCACATATGAAGATGCTCTCTCTTTTTCATAATTAGTAGGGTAGCTTGGGGCAATAGTTGATTGGGTTTTACTGTTGGTATGGTATTTGTGATTATAGGATTTAGTCTTGTAATATATTTACATTATATACTGTCAAATAATTAGTTCATATATAAATCAACAAAAAACTAAATGCTGATGAAGATGGACTCGCACATGAACATTTGAGAACTTATGAATGCCACGTATAAAAAATAAAAATGGTATATTTATTAACAATTGAAATAAATACTTTTTTGTTTCGTATAAAATATCATAACTATTTACTATAAGTGTGTCATTTATAAAATAAGGAGCTCATGTACACAAGTATCATTGTTATGTGGAAAATTACCATCCTTAGGTGTACAACTATTGGGGTGACACTATATATGCAATGAAGTACTTCATATTAATAATTTTTCCTATCATAAATGTAAAAAGTGAGAACAATAAATACCTTGTATTTTAGCATGAAATGTGAAGTGTCATCAATTTTTTTAATGGTCATTTAAAGTTAATTATAAGTTGTAGTTTAAATAATGATCTCTTGTTTTTATAAAGATCAATAGTACTTTTGTGTTCAACTATTGGGTCATCTGTCTTGTATAAAAGGTTAGAGGTCATGATATGTATGTTTACCAAAAGATATTGAGACTATTTAGGTCATATATATGTTGTATTGTAAATAAGAATATGATATTGTTTTAATAGAAAATAATTTTTTTTGGTGTAATGGACCGCATAATTGCACCTAGGGGCAATTCCACATTTTAGCACTTTGCGTAGCATTTATGACACCTAAATGCATTAATGGAAAAAATCCTATGGGTCAGAATTTCATGATTCTAGCTCCATGTGGACCAGTGGCGAAGCAACAACCTAATGACACATTTCCTAAAAACCTATGCTTTGGATGCATTCGTGGTGTGCAGAAATCTACGAGATGAGCTAGTGTCTTGGTAGTTTTTTGAGTTTGAAATGGGGAATCTCAAATCTTGACTCTTGACATGTGTCTCAGCAGTCATATTTTCAGGTGTAGCGACTCTTTTCCGCCCTTGCATGCAACAAAACCTCTCATTTGCTCTCATTTTGGGGGTTCATTCATTTCAATCAAGCTTCTCTCTTCAACTCGACTCTTGAATCTCTTTCATTCTTGACAAAAATACTCATATAAGTGAAGTTCTACCAAAATAAGGTCCCTCCAATAGCCTAAGCTCTCTAGAAAGCATTCAACAATGCATCTGCGTGTTCAAGAGGGGGCCAAGGTCTGTTGGTAACATTCTCTCCCATCTTTTCTATTCAAATCTCTCGTTCATTTACTACTTGGTGGTCAGGGTTCTACTCCAGAAGCAGGTTTTTCTTTCACCACTCCCTTTGTCCATTTTGGTTACACTCTCTTTCTATCTAGCTTTCAGTGGAGGTGGGAATACCAAAGCGAGGGTCTGACTATAGTAGGCCCCTATACAACCCCAACATTTTCTCCTCATTCATCTTGTATGTAGGTGGTGGAGTGGAGCTTGGAGTAAAGACTCAGAAGTTTGGTTGAGGGTAAGTTTTCTCCAAGTTCTCCTTGTACTTTCTCATAGCTTATGTTCCCTATTTTATTGTTCTGTTTAGTAGACCTATAGCTTCTATTCCTTATTTTATTTTTTTGTTTAGTAGATGTCAAATATGAGCTAAAAAGTGCAACTCTATTTTTCCCACCTAAGTTCTTGAGTTCTCTATTGTTTAAGATGCCAACATGCCATTTGGGCACCAGCATGCCATGTTGGCATCCTAGATCTGTGTTGTCATCCTTTGGCCAAGAGCTCCTCTGTTGGAGGCAAAAATCTAGAATTTTCACTCTCTCGGAATCTGAAGTAGTCTTATGTAATAGTTAATGTGTATGTACATTTACTTTGCAATTTCTTTATGTATCTTATGTTGAGGTGGATAAGGGCAGTTCCTTCCTTGGGAATCTCTTGAGAATGAAAAGACTCATGTGTAATGAATCCCTCTTATCTCACATTTTGGTGAACCAGACGTGAACATGTCAGATCTATTTTATAGTGTTTTCATGTCTATGATAATGCTTTCTCTAAGGAAGATTTTGACATGTTGGATGATTCTCTAGATGACTTCTTAGAAGTGTCTTCCCCTATCCATAAATATTTCGAACAAACTTCTTTTGTGTAAGTTGAGGAGTTAGTAAATGTTGTGGTGGTCTTTGTGGCTCCTCCAAGCCCTCAGAAACCCATTATTTACTTGACCCCAACTAGCCCTTCTCCAAGAAAGGATCATTTTGTCTATGGAATTTCATATCAAGATGATTCATCAGATTTGTATTCAAGGTTCGTAAAAGCTACAGACTTTGCTTCTTACAATGTTGTTGGGCACACATATAATACAAGAAGAAATAAACAAAATTTGGATCAACAACCTTATGTTCCTACATCTCAACCTACTCAAGTCCCTACTTCTCTACAACGTTCTCAATCAAGTCTTCATTCATCACCTAAACTTGTGACTAAAGCACTAGGTGATTATGATCTTATCGAGCAACTTCGTGTTACTCCAGATAAGATCTCACTTTGGGATTTGCTTTAGACTACTCTGATTTATCAGGAAATGCTTTAGGAAGCCTTGTAGAAGATTCTCTTTCTTGCCTCTAGTAGGCCAATGGATGTTAATGCACTAATGGCTCATATTCGTGTGAATTCATCGAATATTATGTTCTATTCACAAGAACTCCCACCTTCGGATGTGCAGAAGCAAGCAGATCCTTTAGTGATTATAGTCAATGTTAATATTATTGGTAAATTAGGTGTACCATTGTTGACACCGCTTTGACCCTCAATATTTGCAGTATCAGCCTACTACCCAAGATTAAAGTTGATTCATCTTCTCTAGCCGCTTCCTCTTTATACATTCATGGGTTCAATAATTTCAACTGCTAGGCTCTAGGCATGATAATATTTCCTTTACATTATCTAGGCTCCATTACCTTACCCACTTTGGTTTATGTGATTCTTGGCCCTTCACCTTATAATCTTCATTTGGGGAGACCCTAGATTCATGCTATGGGTGTCGTAACTTCTACTCTACATTGTTCTCTAAAGCTTGTTGCAAATAATCGAGTGGTCACAGTCAAAGCTCTAACCTGAAAGTTGCTCACCTTTGTGAACTAGCGGTTGTTGGTTGAGCTTCGGTTGTCTCCAGTCTTAGGGTATGTGTAGGATCATCATGGAAAAAATAGACCCTTAAGTGCCAAAAAATTCAGAAAAATTAGAGTTAGGCAACTTTACGTAAAAAAATGAATAAGTTATATATATTATTTGAAAAATATGTAAAAATAGAATTTGTAGAAAATTGAATGTAGTTTCTAAACTACTAGGTTTATTTAAAAAAAAAAAATCTATTTGGTGAAAATTTGAAATTTCAATTCAATAGTACTTAAATTTTAGGGAAAAAATAAGAAGTAGGTGTCTGTCTGACCACCATAACCACAATAAAATGATAATATGTTTTATAAGATTTTAGACGCATAAGTAGAGGGACTCATGTTAAAATGTGATGCATATTTTTTGTAATTTTTTTCCAAGTAAATAATTAATTATGAATTTTTTATTACAACTTTAAAAAAATCTAAAAACTCGTATGTTTGACCACCTTAACTTGGTCAAAAATTCATGAAATTCAATTTTTCTTTTTTTAATCCTATAGTATGCAAAGCATATAATGTGATTCATGTTTTGGATTCCAAAAATATGATATTGTTTGAAAGCTATATATGTTTTTCAATCAGCCTATCAATCAAGACTTTAGTCATAATTCAAATAGAAAATGAATAATAATTATTTATTAAATTCAAAGTAAATCATAATTTATATTGGTGGAAAGCTGAGAATCTCCTTTAAAAACCTTTTCATTTCATCAATTTTGGCTAAAAAAAAGTCGTAAGCCACATACCCTACAAATACCCATCATATTGCCACTTTTTGGCCCATCATGATCCTACACATACCCCTTAAGAATTGTATTCCATATTTAAATTTGGATGCTATGACATGTTCCTCCATGATACCCTCCATGAACGTTGTCCCCAAAGTGAACATCGTTAAAGATGAACCACCTAAAGCAGAAAGTCCTAAGTCTTCTCCATCTACCTCTTCTTTTGAATCAAATACTTTTCTTGGCGATGATTGTGGGTCTTTGGAATTCTTTGAATTATTTATTGGAGAATAAAAAGTGAGTCCCACTCATCTAAAACTTCTGGTAACCTTGAATTCCTCTAATAAAAAAGTAGATGATACTCTTATCAAGGAGGAAAATTGGAATCCTGCTCAGGAGACCAGTCCTTCCCTTGCTGAGGAGGATAGTTCTACTCTTGCAAAGGAGGTTAATGTTTGTGAATCAAGCAAAGGATACAATTTTTCTCTCGTAGATGCATTTGATGTTCACCGGTGGAATGAGACTCTCTACATGGAACCACCACCCATCAAAGTTTTACAAACCCGCTATGGTTTCAAATATAGACTCACTTCTCAATATGGCTACATGTGAAAAGGCCTTGGATGTATTGAGCAAGGAATTCAAGTCCCTATCCAGTTCAAGCCTCATAAGCATTATCCAGGTTTGAGATGCTCTATTTAACAATCTAAGCAAAATCCTTGGTGGAGTGTTAACATGATTTCAGTTGAACCACTTCTAGTTTGGTCCATCTTGAACTAATAGAGGATGAGGTGCATGATGAGAAAGTATCTTTAGATGTCTTCTCTTTGGATGAATAAATTTAGGAATTATTAGGTTCCTACTCCTCTTTGCCTCATTTCCATCATAAAAGATGATTCCCATATCACCTGAATGAATGGGCATATTTTGGAGAATCTATCTTGAGTATTGATGAGCAGAACCCTCTAGCTAATGTTCAGGATAGTGTATCGATATCACATCCTAGAGATCATAGTTCCCTTCTCAAGGGAGATACTACTAAAATCTCTATGGATTCTAAGTCTTCTGAAAAGGTGATTAAAATTGGGAAGTGCCTTTCTTTGGGAGAAGCAGAGGAACATTCTGATCTCCTACATTCTCATCCTGATATCTTTACTTGGACATATGAGGAAATCCCTGGTATAGATGAGTCCATAGTGGTCCAAAATATCTTCTTATGTCTCGACACCAAGATAGTTAAGCAAAAAACCCAAAAGATTAATCCCAAGGTTACATTGTTTGTTAAGACTGAGATAGAGAAGCTGCTAAAAGCAGGATTTATCTGTCCAATCGACTACTCCCCTTGGATCTCGAATATCGTTATTGTTAGTAAACCTGATGACCATATTCATATATGCATTGACTTTCGTGACCTCAATAAGGACTCTCTTAAAGATGATTTTCCACTACCTAATATAGATATGATTGTGGATTCGACTGCAAGTCATGCCTTGTTATCTTTCATGGATGGTTTCTTGGGTTACAATAAAATTTGTATTAATCTAGAGGATAAGTACAAGAAAACCTTCACTACCCCTTGTGGTACTTTCTATTATGTGGTCATGCCCTTTGGGTTAAAGAATGTGGGAGCTACTTATCAACAAGCAATGGACCTAATATTTCATGATTTTATTCACAAGATTTTAGAATATTATATGTTGACGATATCTTGGTGAAGTCTATAACCCATAAGAATCATGTAAAGAACCTTCATCTTATATTTGAGATGCTTTGACTCTATAAGATGAGACTTAATCCTTTTAAGTGTGTCTTCAACATGGACACAAGATTTTTTTTGGGATTTATAGTCTCTCATCATGGAATCGAGGTCAACACAAATAATATTGATGCAATCATTAACATGCCTCCACCTAGGAATACCATTGAGTAGCAAAGTTTACAAGGGAAGATTAAAGCAATTCAAATATTCATATCTCAACTAGCTAATAGTACCCTTCCTTTCACTCTCTTGTTAAAGAAGGATGTTCACTTCATATGGGATCATGAAGAGTGTCAAAATGATTTTGCATCAATGAAAGCCTATTTGGCCAATCCTCCCATACTAATGTTAGCTATGCAGGATAGACCCTTTTTTCTTTACCTTGCAGCATCACCATATGCTTTGGCAGCATTGCATGCTCAATATGATGATGTCGAGAAAGAGAGAGTAGTCTACTACATCATTCGTGTCTTGGTTGATTATGAAACTCATTACTCCTCCATGGAGAAGCAATGTCTCACTCTCGTCTTTGCTACATAGTAGCTAAGGTGCTACCCTATTCATGCTGAAACTCATGCCATTGTAAAAAGTGACCTTCTAAAGAATTTTTTCTCCAATATCAACCTTGTTGGAAGGTTAGCGAAATGGGTGATGTTACTCTATGAGTTTGACATAAAGTTTATTACTCAAAATTCAATAAAGGGTGAAGCAGTTTCTAATCAATTAGCAGATGCTCCCTCATCTCGCTCCTTCCCAAGTTTGGATTTGTTTCTTGATGAGAAATTCCTTGCAATCAATTATGATCTCAAATGGAAAATGTACTTCAATGGGTTGGGATGTCAAATTAGATCTGAAGCAAGTGTGGCTCTAATATCACCCGAAGGTAAGCCCATCCCTCTCTCTTTTCGATTGGATTTTCCCTGCACTAATAACATCGATGAGTATGAAACCCTCATTATTGGCTTGTGTGCTACGATTACACTAAAAATAATACATCTCCATATATTGGGTGATTCTGAGCTTATTGTGAACTAGATTACAAGAACCTATCAAGCTAAGAAAATTAAGTTGTCTCTATATCGAGACCTCGCTTTTTCCTTGCTTAAGAAGTTCTCCTAGGAGCTTTCATGATAGACAGTGTCCCTAGGAGAGAAAATAGACATGCAAATTCCATGGCAAGCATTGCTTCCCTAGTACCTTCAGCTATGGATACAAAAGAATACCACTTCATGGTTCAAGTCCTTCGGTCTCCGGTTGTTTTTGATCAACCTAAATCTGATGCTTTTGTGTTCTCATGTAGACTTGAGAGAATGGTTTTATAATATTTACAACTACTTGAAGAATGGAAACTTTCCCAATGATGCGACAAAAAATGATCGCAATCGTATACGAAAGATTTTAATCTGTTATGTTGTTTTGTTTGATGTTCTCTATTGAAAATCTTACGTCTTTCTTCTTCAATGTCTTAGTAAAGTGGAAATACCCCTTGCCCTTAAAGAATCCCATTCAAGCTCTGGGGGTGGACATTTTGGTGGTAAATCCCTAGTGAAGAAATTGATACACATGGGGTAATTTTGGAAAACAATGGAACAAGATTCCTTTGATTTTGTTAAAAAGTTCTCGTAATGTCAGCAACATAGTCATCT
>VDFB02000013.1:183615584-183628360 GCA_007258455.2 Sequoia sempervirens
ATTATCTAATAAAATTTTATTGCTTTGGTGCAAAAAATGACTAGAAATTTTTAAAGTCATATATGATTAATCACTCACTTGATTACTAAAGTAGTGCATTATATAAGTAGTCTAATAGCCACTAACCTTCACTCCAAATATAATTTCAACTATTAAATCACTACTGTGAACCCAATATAATGTGGTCAAACACATTGCTGATCAAATCCGTACCACAGAGGAAAAACTTTGAAGTCATTTAAGATCAAAACTAGCTATATTCTAACAACTCTATTTTCGTGCTAAAAAAAAATAGTTACTTTTTCACAATCCTAATATCCACTAAATACACAAACTAATTAATGACATGACCAAATACCATGCATATCTTAATTTTATGTGATTTAATTATTTTTCATGTTAAAAAATATTATGTATAAACTCTTTTAAGCGTCTTTGTTTAAGTAACTTCAGACAACTTTATATTGATGAGACATGCAAAGGTTCAGATTGAAATCACTCATGTCTTCAGAAGTCGAAATATGTTTTAAATAATTTTTATTTAAATTTTTAAAAGAATTATTCAAAATATAATTAAAGATAAGTATCTTGTAATTTTACTGAAATATACAAAAAGATAAGGGTACTCAAATAATTACATAATAATAAATAATTATGTTAGAATAAAGTGCTCAATCAATAATTGAAAATAATAAGCATATTTATGAAATAGCAAGAAAGGATAAAGACTTAATTTAATGTGTACCTTGATGATATTTGACCATAGACCATCATTTCATTAATATCATATTTGGTTCTATAATATTTTGAAAAATGGCTTACTAACCTATGCTATCATCTAGATTGAATTCATACCCATATAAGTGAACCTTACCAAAAAAAAAATTGACATCTACAAATAGAAATGACATGCAGAGTTCTAGTTGCATAAAATCTATTTGTCTCACTTCTTGAAATTTAAATTTAATGTTAACAAACACCTTTGAGGGGTGAGTTAGGAAATTATCATGTTCTTTGGTTGAGCCTTTATGACCTATTTTAATATTTTTGGAGAAAGGATTGAGTATAAAATGTAATTATTTATGATTCCAATGTAAGAAAATGATGTTTTATGGTGCTACGTTAATTGTAATGGTAATTAGAATAAAAGTTTATGTAGATAAACAATTGAATTAGGGTTTGACATTATTTATATAAGGGTAAAAGCATAAAGTTGTGTCACACTTTATAAAGGAAACAACCAACATTGATCCAACTTTTAAACTTGAATCACTAAAAAGTGGCATAAATTTTGTGAATTTTGAAATGATGTAAACTAGTAAAACATGTATTTTTTAGTATATTTTATGTTTGTATTTTTGTAAAAAAATAAATAAATAAATTTAAACTAATTTTTAATAAATTAACACTATAATTTAGTTACTGATAAAATGCTAAAAAATGAAGTTGTATGAGACGTCAAACATTTTATAGTAATTTTTTTTTTCTTTCAAATTTTTTGTGTGTATTTATAACTTGAAACTTTAGTGCATGAATATATTTTTTTCCAATTTTGATAAACATATTTTTTTTAAAAATATTAAAATGTGTGTGAATCAAAAATATGTTGTTTCCATTGGAGGACAACTTTGATATTAAATATTTATCTAAAATGGAAAAAAAATTATACCATCTTGAAATATATTCTTTTATCTCTAGTGCATCATATTTTTTTTAATTTTTTAATAAGTTTTAGTATTTTTCCTTGACATGGTGATCAACCTAATATTTTATTGTTGATAACCTACTTTTAGTAAAAATAAAATATAAAATATAAATAATAATTAAACTATTAAAATAAATATATTTTTGAAAATTAAACTTATGGATCTACAAAAGGGTATTTTTATTGTTTTAAAAAAATGTTATTTACATTAGTAGGAGTTATTAAAAATTATTTTTTTAAAAATAATTTTATTTTTTTGGTAAATTGGACTCAAAGTGGTGCTCCATATACCTTTAGCCAACAATTTTAGCCAACAATTTTAGTTGAAAAAGTTGTGGAAGTATCTAACTTAGCTAGAATGAATCTTACTAGATCATATGTTTGACCAAAATTGATTTTTAGTTAGAAATAGGGTGATCCCACAAAGCTGGTTTACAATTTCTGGGAGATTTTGATTTTTGCTGAAATCACATATTTTTAGAAAATATAATGATTTAAGCCTTAAAAAGTTCCATTTAAAGCATTCCAATTGAAGAGGGTTTGATCAAACTACCTTAGATCAAACCCCCTTGGATAGAATCCCACTAGTTTTAAACCATACCTGTAACAGAGTCTCATTTACACCTATCAAAATGTTAATAGAAAACCACTTTTGATTTACCTTTTGAGGGATCAAATGAATTCATTTAAAATTTATTTTTTGTAAGTATGTAGTCCTTATTATAAGCTTCCCAAAAAGTACAATTTTAAATAAATTTAATTTTATTATTATATTTATTTTTTATTTCTTGTGAATGTAGGTTTTTCACTGAAAAAATCAAGCTCTCTATTATGTACATGTGGAAAAATAGAATATTATAAAAAAAATGAAAAATATGAGTGCACTAGATATTGAAGTCCTTGATTAGACAAAAAAAGAAAATTTGAATTTTGATACATACAAAAAAATTTGTGTTATACAACCCGCCTATTTTTGAAATGTAATTGGTTTGACTTCAAAACTTGATTAAGGAAAAAATATTTAATAAAACACTATGAAACCAATTGGAAGAACTAGATATCATAGTTACAAATCTAAATTCAAAAAAATTATAATTTTATGCTTGATGGAAAAAAGGTTGTGTTATGCGGTGAGAGTCACTCCTTAAAAATGGTGTTTACTGAAAAAAAAAAAAAAAAACTATTTTTCAAATGAGATGGAAAAAGAAGTGCAATTTGATTCCAAAAAAATTGAAAAAAATATATTTAGAATCTACAGAAAAAATGTCACCAAAATCACTAGTTTACATCATCTTCAAATTCCTCATGGTTTAGCTGCTATAGGTTCTTGAAAGTGAAGATTTAGTCAGAAAAAATTAGTTCAGTGTTCAGTTTGGCCAAAAATTGTAAACCAAAATTGTGGGATCACCCAATACTTAAATTTAGTTGTGTTGACAAGTTGGTTGAAAGTGTAACACGACTTTGTGATTTTACCCATAACTAGAAAATACTTCTACTATAATTGTTCATTAATTGATGAATTTTATTATTTATGTTCTAAAAAATGAGAAATGTGCAATGAGTTTGGAATTCTATGAATTCACTCAATTTTGATACTATTTTCATGAAGTTAATGTCTTTTATTAGTGATAAATAGGTTTTAAAGGGGACTTGAAACCCTATACAAAAAAGAGCAAAGGAAGCAAAGATATAGAAAATTGGTTGCCCAACCAAACACCAAACAATAGGTTGATTAAAGAACTATCAACACCCCATCAACAAAAAGAAAAAAGTCAAGACAACCAAATGAGACAAAAAGAGAACATAAGAAGAAACAAATAGAGAAGTTCCTTAGGAATTTTGGCTACTTCCAAATCACTCAGTCATGCATTTCCATGACCTCCTCCATGTCCTACGTCAACACCATTTTGCACTTCTTGGTTTTGCTCTGAGTGCGCACACTCGGTCCCATGCCCAATTACACAACCTACATCTCCTTATCAGCATCCTCTCCCACCTCTTAGATCACCAATGCACCAAATAGAGACCTTCCAGTCCATTCTCTTGCCTTCTCATTTAGGAACACAAGCCCTTTAGCCAAGGATTCAAATTTCTCCTTGCAAGGTTGATAACCGTTTCAAGGTATTTACGTATCTTCAAAGAGTTTCTTTCCAATGTTAACAACCTTAGGCCATAATCCCTCTTTAGATTGGCCATGTCCTCCACCATAAGGCCTAAACTACAGTTCATCAATTTTATTAGGCTAAAGACAAAATCCTTTTCCTTTAGGCTTCTAAGAGAGGAAATATTGCATTGAGAAATCATGTCATGTTTATTATGGAGGTCCTAGACATCCTAAACCAACCACATAAGAAAATTAAAGGAAATATCAACCCCTTGCTTAACTAGACTAGAGGTCTACATGCACACCAGAAAAATCCCCTCCCTAGATGGAAACTCATGGGAGGATCATCTTGAAAACCATCAAGAAAAACAACTTTGGTCTTACCCTTATCTTTAGAAGTTTTCACATCTAGAGATTCATCCACATCCACAACACTATCCACTTTCCCAGTAGTAGGGGACCCTCTAACATTGCCATGACCCATGTCCTTATACCCAGAATCTGCCACCTCATCGACTTGATTAACCCCTAAAACCTCTAACATCTTTTTTGCATCCTCCTTGGAGCACACCAACCTTTGTTTCTTAGCCTTCCTCTTGCTACCTTTATCCTCCACAACCATCACAAGCCTCCTAAATTTTCCATTTAACACATAGGTTGGAGGTTTTTACCTTTTTAGCAGAGCATTTTTTCCTACCAGAAGAAGGGGTATAGTCCAAGTCTATGTGGAAGCCATCCAGCCACACATTAGACTCCTCAATTTTTGTACCCGCACTCTCATCCACCTCCTCAATCTGGCATTTCCCACTCCTCTTATCTCTCCTCTTTGACTTAACATAATTAACAAGATTAGGGGCTTCAATAACACAGTTAGCCTTAATATGATCCATGATAAGCAACATTAAACCCTCATGTAAGAAAGGGTTCCTTAGATTCTTTATGTAATTCGCTATCCCCTCTTCCAAAGAAAGAAAAAGATAGAAAGGGAAGGAGATGAGCTTACCATGCTGGAAGTGAATGAGCATCACAAAATAATGGCCATTCAAGCTGAGTACTTTCCATCCAAGGTGAAATAGCACATCAGCACCATAGCAACCTCATGCTAGATAGGTTTGATTTTGGACCTATCATAACCCCCACAGTCAAGCCTTACCATTTTGGCTTTCTCTCTGTCTCAAAGAAAATTCAATCTAGTAGATCTCGATAGAATTTTATCCCTATAAAACTTTCTTCCTTCGATCAACATCCTAGTGACCTCCGTGATGAATTCCTCATTGATAGTGGTATCCCTATCAAACATGCTCAACACCCAACGATACCAAGCAACAACAAACTCCTTGGAAAATTTTGGTTTAAAACCATGCAACTTCTTGGATGAAAGGTGTAACCCCACCCTTCTACAAAATTTCCCAAACTTCTACATTGGATTTAAACTTTTCACAAGAAATGGGCTCGGTCCTACACCTATCCCCACCCATCATTGAATGCAAGCTCTTCATAGGTGCAAGAACACACAATAAACAATTGCAACTAAACACCACAACAAGAGGACGAAAAGCACCCTAAAATTGTGCAATGCTGCTAACTATGGTATTGAAGGAAATAATGGAAAGGAGCCTCTTGTATTTATGATTCAGATACCCATAAATTCCAATGAGCACCACAAGAATGAGGTGTCTAATCATCTAGAAAAGAACATGATTACCATTCAGCCTTTAGTCAAGGAGACAACTTCCTCCCATGAGCTAGGATTTGTCACTATTAAATAAGGTAATTAAATCAATGGGAAGGTTATCATTTTCCTCCCAATATCTAGTTGATATCACCCCAAGATTCACCATCAAGTCAACAACCCCATTCACCTCATGAAAGGCATGGAAATATACACCTCATTAAAATCATTCAACATAGCCTGGGCATCCAAAATAGAATTTTCAATTGTCCATGATAGAGGTGAAAAATTCCAAGGTAGTTAATTATATTTAGAGAGTCCCCTTCGACCCATACCTTAGTGATCCCCTGCTCCCTAGCCATCTTCATGCCATGATAGGCTTCTACTGATTCAACATAGTGGTTTGTCTAGATTCCCTTCATGTAGGTAGTGTTATATATCATGTTGGAATATGATCTTTAAATTTTTAGAACAATATTACATTCCCACACTATTTAATGGAGACAATTTTAATCTAGGCCTAATCACTTACCTTTTTATTTAAAAAATTATGGTTCGATCTTATTTCTTCCTTGAAGAGTATAAATAATTGATGATATATTGAATGTAGGTGTGATGCATGAGCATCCAAATATGTGCACAATCGACATCAACCAAAAAGTATTTAATTTGGTTTAGTTTAGTTTTTATTTTTTGGTTGGTGATTTAATTTATAATCTATGGTTTGATGAGGTAGATTAAAGTGACATTTTTTTCATTTTTCATTTTACAAAATTTCATAGTTGGATTTATATCTCCAGTTTGATCATTTTTTGCAAAGAAATGAATTATTAATCTTGATTTTGCAAAGTATAATTTCTCCTTTTCTTTCATTGTAATCTAAGTTTGGTGATGTAAACAATGGTTGTTTATTATATAATCGACAATAAAAAATAAATAAATAAGTTTTATTTCCAACCATAGAGGAAATGAATAGACATACCATGATAAGTGAAAACAAAAAGACCAAGGAGCAGCCAAGAAGGTAAAGGTCACATCCCCTAAAGAGGAATGGTCATTGGAAAACCATAAAGAAAAAAAGAAAAAAATAAATGGTGTGTTGTTGGTGGTTGGCAGGAAAAAATGGGTGGGGTGTGTGCAACAAAAGAGGAACACCAAAGTTAAAGACAACATAAAAAACCCCACACAACCATAAGGAAATGGCATACAGATTGACAAGGAAGGATCTTAAGCTTTTGCAGATAAAAGAGAAAAGTAGAGAGGCCATAGTATGAAGAGAAGTTGAAGATAATAGAAGTCAGTGCTAAAATAAATGTGAAAATTGGTGCATGGGAAAAGGGGAGAAACAAAGTAAATATTAAAGAAAGTATGTACTAGAGATATGAGGCAGGATGGGTGTAATGAAAAGAGAGGAAATAGGTAAAAATAATTTAAGTGATTTTGTTTAGAGAGGGACACACAAAGGGGAATCAAACTATAACATAAAAGAGATTTTGGCACAACCATAGAGGGAGCTTGTGAGGCTGTGTGGAGAAATAAGGAAGAAGATATAAATTAAATAAAATAAAATAAGTAGAAAATAGGCAAGTTGTGGGTGTGAAAGAGTAAAAATAAAAGAAGACAATGAAATTTAATTAGGTTTGATCATGATTGGCATGAATGTAACAAGATTTTTCATCATCAAATTGTATAGGAATGTAAGGAGCTAGAAGATTAAAATGTTGAATTGTATATTTATTTGAAAATAATTGAACAAATATTGCATAAATTCCTCAAATTGGTTTTGATTTTAATTTTTTTGTTTTATTTGTCAATTTAATATGAAAGAAATTAACTGAAGCTTGTCTAAGTTGCAAATTTAGATTATTTGATAAAGCATTTTAAATTTGAATTTCCCCTACATTAATTGGTATCAAAGTGAGGGGTTCTTAGTGTGTGGATAGACCACCGACCATGAGACAGTTTGCACTAGGAATTGCGAGTAGAGGAGAGTGAAAAAGTGGTAGAGAAGAAGCTCATGAGGGTTGTTGCAAGTAAGAGGAGTCCTGAGTAGTGAGACAACTTGAAGTTGTGAAGAATTTATTTTGCATATTGAGTGGAATGGCAGATTCCATGAGGTAAGAATTGTGGAAAATTAAAACATACAAGATGGGATGGATCATGAGGAGACTCATGCAAATACTATTTTGGGAGCAGTATTGGGAGAATGTGGAGAATGAAAAATTTGAGAAGATGGAAAAAATGGTTTTTGAAGAAGTAGAAAAGATTGAGGAAAGGATCAAGAAATTGGAAAAGAATTTTTGGAAAAGTAAGAGGAAAGTGGTGAAGAGAAGTAAGGTGAAGAAAGAGGACAATGGAAAAGAGTAGTGCAGCCTAAGTTGGATGGAGAAAGATGAGAGAGCAACTCCTATCGAAGATTTTATAGTGAAGACATGTCAAGAAGAAGGCATGGAGAAAAAGGTAGAAAAGAATGAAGTAGGAAATGAAGAGGTCACAATTAATGGAAAAGGTGAAGAAGATTTGTTCGCATAAATGTTGGCGATTGAGGAAGAATGGAAGATGAAGCTAATTTTGGAAATGGAGAGATAAGAGAAAAAAATTGCAGCTGACAACGGGGTGGAAGATGTCGTAGTGAAATTCGATGTTGTAGCTATGAATGAAGATGAGGTAAATCATCTTTGAGATGTTATTTCATTTTTATATGCAATAGAAAAAGGAGAGATGGATAGAGAGAAAGAGCATATTGTAGATGTTGTGTGGTTGTGTGTAGAAATGGTAGAAGATGTTGTAGGTTGTTTTTGGTGGAGGTGGACGGTTAGAGATAGGTTTGATCCTACAAAGGAGAGGAAAGTGAAGAGAATTTGGTAGATGGGGTTGGGCTATTGTGGACATGAATACATGAGGGGGAGAAGAAATAAAATACAGTGTTTTCAAAAGAAGATGGCCCATATTCTAGAGAAGTGTTGGAAGAAAGGGAAGAAGGTTTGATCTTGTGCACTTATCCTAGGGATGGAGTTTGCTATAGGTTACAATCAACTTGAAAGAGTAGTTTGACTACTCAAATCCACCTTTTTGATCCTATTCTCACAAAATTTCTACCATGTGTGTCTCATGTAGGAGCATTCAGGTATGTGCACAATCGACATCACCCAAAAATAATTTAATTTGGTTTAGTTTAGTTTTCATTTTTTGGTTGGTGATTTAATTATGGATCTATGGTTTGATAAGGTAGAGTAAAGTGACCTTTTTTTCATTTTTATTTTACAAAATGTCATAGTTGGTATGATCAAGTGAAAATATTGTTCCATAAATGAGCAAGAACAAAATAAATGCAAGAAACAAAGTAAACACCTAACACCTCAAGATAGGGCAAAAACGTCGAACTTAACAAAATAGATGAAACGATTATACCTTGCTAAGTTGCTCCTTTGGTTGGCCCTTGATATTTGATGTTGTGTATGCTCCTTTGGATGGAAAAATATGTAAGATTGGGATGCAATATGGATGAGAAGTGGATGAGAATGCTATGGTGAATGTAAGAAATGCAAATTCTGGCTAAGTATGGCTCAAATATCAAATTGGCAAGAATTTGGTAGCAAAATAATGAACTCCCTAAATGAGAGAATAGAGGGTGTTTTTATAGAGGAATTTGAATTCTCTATAGAATTCAATGGTTGAGATTAAACCGACAAGGCCAAGATAAAGGGCTATGGTGAATTGAGGACTCAAAATCCCTCACATCTTGACATGTGGAATGTGAAGTGGCTAACGATGTGATGATGTGTAGGTGAGGTCGAAGGAGAGTACATGATGTGGAGAAAGGACAAGTACCTTGCAAGTACCTTGGGGGATGAGAATATTTCCTCAAAAAGGAACTTCTTGTCCCCAAGTGGGAATGAAAGTGACTTTTGAGGAAATTTACAATTCCTCAAAAATCTCCATGGGAAAAAAGAAAGTAGTTGGGAAAATAAATGTGAATTAAAAATTCACATGCTTGGAAGAATCTCACGGACAAGACAAGGTTTCAAAAAGGGAAACACTTTTCCACATGTGACTTGATGTGATAAGTCAAGAGATTCTAGAAGATTCATGGGAAAAAGAGATTCTAGGAGGAACAAAAGTGAATTTTAAATTCACATCGAAAAGAGGGTCAATGCTAAGAAAGGAAAATGAAAAGGTTGACTAAAAAGAAATTCTAAATGTGTCAAATGACTTTGATTAAGGTTGTGAAAACACATGATTAGGAAGATTAATGAAAGATTAAGAATAAATTGGAAGATGTGAGAATGTGATATTAATTTTTAATTAATGTGTGCACATCCTAATCTAGAATTAATTAAATTAATCTGGATTAGAAGAGGGTTATGGAGGATGTGACAATGAGAGATAAAAAGAGAAATTAAAAATTGACTTAAATTCAAAGAGGTCACATGATTAAATTAAATAAAGTGATGTATTTATTTAATTTAGAGAGGAAAGAAGTAAAAGGTAAAAGTATTTAATTATTGAATTAAACAATTTATAAACCTTAGGAAAAGAATGAAATACTAATTAAATGAGTTATTTGATTAATACCGATGAAGAGGATGAGGTAGGCGAATAAAGAGATGAATTTAAGAAGGTGAGTTTGACCATATGGAAGTGGTCAAATTTGGATGTCTATATTTTTCCCATGTTGGAAACATTGTTAGGATAATAAGGTTTCAAAGAAAACAAAATGTAGATGACTCTATAGAGGAAGCGACCAAAAAAAGATGCCTCACAATAGGGGAGGTTGTGTGAGCTACCTAAATAGAGGGAAATGAAAGGGGATGCCCCAATATCATGAGAGAAGGCCCATGATGGAGGAATGGAGGGGAATGGTAGGGTATGCTCCCTCAAGGAGGTAGATGGGGAAGGAAAAGGGGTCTTGGGCAACTTCTCCAAAGTATAAAGTGGTATATGTCATTGGAAAGATCAGGAAAAACTGAGAAGATTGGCTTTTGAACAAAGGAAAATAGATGCACAATTTGCAATTAGAGGCCCCAGAAAGATAGAGGGTGAATGAATTAGTTGAAGGAAGAATTTTTTAAATAAAGGGTAAAATATTCCCTTTATTTAAAAAGGGTAAAAAGGGGGAAAGTTATATAAGGTAATTTTATGAATTACCTCTCCTCATTTGAACAGTTGTCAGTTGAGGAAGAGAGGGAGGAGAAGAGAGGGAAATGACTAGAGACACGATGTCAGACAATTGTGACATTGACATTATCTACTGAGCGGACGAGATGCGGTAGTTCTTCAGCGAGTGCCCCATTCCACACCAGATTAGCCCCAAACCCAACTTTGTGATTTTTATCATTTTGTTTGAATTTAATAAAATTTAAAAATATGGGTTTGGGTGGGAGGGTAGGTTAGAAAAACAGGTAGTCAGTGAAAATTAGAGGTTGTCGAAGGGGTGGGTAGAATGGCTTATTAGGTGGAGTGGGAAGACAAGAGGGTTTGGGGCATGGCCCAGAAGAGGGTGGGTTCGCCCAAGGGGGAAAAAAAGAAAAAAAAGGGTGGGGGTAATTTGGTTGGGCCCTACTGTAGAGGGGCATACCCGCCTACCTACAGTTAGGGCGGGTATACTTGCACACGAGGGTGGGTCCACCCTTGCATGGGCAGGTTTTCCCCTACATGGGTGGGTATGCCCACACATGGGGGAGGGTTTTCCCTTGCTGGGGTGGGTCTGCTTGTGCCCGGGGACGAGTCTACCCACGCCCAGGGCGGATCCACCTATGAACAAGGTGAGCTTGCCCGAGGGGGCCTTGGTGGGTTTTCCCATGCACGAGGTGGGTCCACTCATGCCCAGATAGGTCTTCCCTAGGCAAGGAAGGACCGACAAGGTGAGAAATGGAAAAGAAAAGGTATGAAAGGGGACTTGGGGTTGGGGAAAAAAAGGGGAGAAAAAAGATAGAAGAGAAAAGGACTAACATGGTGGGGCATGGATGCAGGACTTTGACAAAATGTGGATGAGTGAGTGGTGGTCTGAGGTGTTGAAGATTTGCATAGTGGCCATGAATGGTACAAATCACAAGGAACTAGCACAGGTATGAATTTTACATATGTTATCCTACTCGACGATTAAGGCCCACAAGGCCATGTTGACAGTGCTGATAGAGCATTGGGATTCGACCACATCGACATTCCATCTGTCGATAGGAGAGATGATGGTGATGTTAGAGGATGTATGGAGGATTCTGAGGCTCCCCATAGTGGGGCTCCTAGTCAGCAAGTATTAGGTAGAGGGGAAGGCATTGGACAAGTCCATGTGGGTCGTGTATGGCAGAGATGAGCTACCGATTTAGCGACAACTAGATGTGGATAGATGTCTCTCCTATAGGGTGCTAGCATTGTCCCTATATCTAGCAGGAATGATCAGTGGGATATTGAATCCAAACAAGAGTGGTCGGTTCCTACATCTCAGGTTTGTGGAGGTGATTTGGCACATTGTCAAGGGCCGAGAAGGGCAGTTTGCATGGGGGACCTATTTGTTGAGAGGTACTGAGCGTGACACACATTACACTGCTACAGGTATGGGCCTGGGAGAATATAAGGATTTATAGGCCGGTTGTGGTGAGAGAAGGAGTGTAGGGTGATAGAGCACTAGTAGCCTAGGTGTGGGGGATAGAGGCTAGAGTGATACTATGCTATAAGGGATTCAGAGACTTGGATGCATGAAGGAGATGATTTGATGAGCTGCCGATGGAGACGATAGTATGGTGATTGTACATGTTGTGGTAGTTTAGGGATTGGAGGGATGAGGAGGTTAGACATAGGGATTATTTTTGCATTTGATGCTATATTATTAGGAAGGATCCGTACAGCTGAGTTACACAGACCAAACTAGGTGACAAGGTAGTTTGGGGTGAGGTAGGATATTCCTCAAGGTTGAGAGATGTTTTAGTGACTTACACCAGAGTGGCCATGGGGGGATGAGATTGATCCTGAGTCTACGACGGTGGAGTGGGAGACACTACGATTAGTGCCATACCTAGGTAGGAGAGATGGGCTGAGAGATGCAGGGATGAAAAATTGGTATGGTTAGTGGTTTCGTTGACATCCACCTCAATGGATTACTCTAGTGGTGCCTATTGAGAAGGCATTAGATTTTGGGTTAGAGGATGAGAGAGAGTTGGCATCTGAGAGGGGGAGACAATTTCCACGAGGAAAACTAAGAGGAGAACAACAAAGAGGAGGATAGGGGACGACTAGAGGAGGAGACAATGATGGAGAGTCCGAGGAGGGGATGGAGCAAAGGGGGGAGGGGAGGAGGC
>VDFB02000013.1:183628380-183691514 GCA_007258455.2 Sequoia sempervirens
AGAGGTAGCGAGATGGGAGAGGGACCATCTAGTGGAAAAGGAGGTGGTATGATAGGCTAGATGATAGGTAGATGTTGGAGTAGGGATAGGGTAGAGGCCTACAGAGATTGGGACAGAGGTAGTAGGAGGTGTGGAGGATTTACGGAGGTAGGTAGAGTGGCTATGGGGAGAGAGAGTGGATCTATGGTGGGAGCGAGATGAGCTCCGGGATAGAGTGTATTGTTTAGAGCAGATAGTAAAAGATATGGGGTTTATGCAGATGAGAGAGGATGAGATGAGGCGTCAGGTACATGTGATACAATAGAGAGAGATGTAGTACAAGCATAGGCACAGGCTCCGGAGGCAAAGAGGGATGTAGCTCTAGCACAAGTTTAGATGTTGTAGAGTGAGAGGGCAGTGGTAGAGACATAGGTAAGTCTCTTTAGAGAGAGAGATAGATGAGGCAGTGTCACAGGTATTGGCTCTTTGAAGAGAGCGAGATGTAGCAAAGTTGAGATTATAGGTGTTGTAGAGGGATAGGGATGTAGTGGTGGATCGGGCATAGGCTACATAGAGGGAGAGAGATTTTGCAGAGGTGGGGATGCACACATTGCAGGGAGAGAGGGACGCAGTGCGGGCTCAGGTGCAGGCATCATAGATTGAGGGTGGTGAGTCAAAAGTAGATGTACAGATATTGTAGGCACAACTACAGGCTATACAAGTTGAGAGGGATAGGGCCATAAAGTAGGTACAATAGTTGAGATTGGCATAGGAGGCTTGGGGGCAGGAGCGAAGAGCCATTAGTGTACATCAGGACAGATGCAGGCATGAGCAGAATGTTTCTAGATATCAGGCTGGGTAGAGAGATGATTATATGAAGGAGGCAACCTACTAGAGGTGTGCTTATGAGCAAGCAGTTCCAGATTTGGCATAGCGCACAACGTGCTATGTTAGGCAGGTACCTTAAATGCCAACACCATCCTAGTCATTAGGGACATGTACTAGAAGATATAGAAATTTTCAACCGACTCCTCTGCGCTATGGTGGTTATCAGGGGAATCCTACTTGGGATTATTAGGGGACTCCCACACATAGGGTACTAGTGCCCGATTCTCCTCAGAGATTAGATGTGGGTAGCTCACAGTAGGACAGACTGAGAGTAGGTGATACGATACATATTTTTTGATAGGTGCAGGATGGAGATTTAGTACACATCAATAGAGATCAAATGTGATCTACATCCTTGGACTTGTATCATTTTATTTGATGATATATTCAATGGATATGTATTTTGATGAGATTGACATTGTATTATTTTGATTATGATATGTGATAGCCCTTATTGACACTTTACGTTATGTTTATGTGATGGATGATTTATGATATGCCTATGGATATGCTTTTATGCTCTTATTATGGATCATGTAATATATGTACATGTATATGATGATTTATGCCTATGTGGATGATTTAATTATGCATGATGTTGATGATGATTTATGATTATATGGATGATTTAATTATGCATGATGTTCATGATGATTTATGCTTATGTGGATGATTTAATTATGCTTGATGATGATGATTTATCTATGTTGATGTCGTTGTGTATATGATGTATTAATGTTTATGATGTAGTATGGGATGAATGTTTGGTATTATATGTAATTATTATGGACCTAACAATGTATTTTGCAGGTGGTGATGCATGTGTTGTGTAAATGTTAACATAAAAATGTATGGATTAAAATGAACCTAAGATGCCTAAGTTAGTATACATGTGGAATTAAATATAATGGACCTATAATGTAACATACAATATGAATGAAAAATAGATTTCTCCATGAAATTCAATGCAAACATAAATTTCAATACGGACTTGCATGGGAATGTGGATAGATGATAGGTGTGGTGTGGGTATGATATTGCACCTGAGAAGGAAACAAAGGGGAAGAATCAAAGCTTGTACAACTAGAATCCTAAGTCATGGGTTAAGAATGAATGAGGGATTCATGTAATGAAATGAAATGCAATCATGAATGCAATTTTCCATCTTTGGAGCATTGATTTTTGTTATAGCATAAGACATCAGCTATCAGGGTATATGAAACCAAGGCAAGTGAGCATCCAATGCATAAAACAAACACAACAAACAAGGTTATCCCAATACCCCAATGTCACAAAGACCTTGGTCGGACCAGGTATTGGGATGACCACAAGCACAAAGGGATGTCCCCAGCATAACTTAGGATCTTGGAGACCTTGGTGGGTACTACGTGGGAACGACCCAACAAACAACAACGATAAACCATTAAAAGATTGCCCCTATATTAACCCGCCAAAACACACCATAATATGATAGATTATGGCAACCTTGACTAGTTGTAATAGGAAGATCAAACAATAAACAAAAGCCAAAAGAATTAAAATATCATAATAAATTTAAAATGTCCTTTTCCATAGGATCACAAGGGTGGATGGAGTTGATGAGGTTTGTTAGGAAGGATGCATCCTGTTGAGACCGATGATGGATACTAAACTAAGATGACCTAGAAGATGCAGGTTTTTTGTCATTAACTAGATCTTTTGACACTAGAGGATCCTATTTGTGAGGATCCAGTTGGATAAGGGCACTCTTGAGAACACAACACAAGAAACTAGACAAATACCAACACAAGACTGATACATCCTAAAGACCTAGGGGCTTAGGGGCTGATCAAAGATTAGCCTTGCCTATGTGAAAGTGTAGAGCCCTCGTAGTTCAAGAAAAGACCATGGATAAAAATGGAAAGAGGACTAATGGAGACTGAAGATATGATGAAAAACAAAGCAGAGTAAAGGAAAGGAAAAGCCTCGGGGGTAGATCAAAAGATCAACCTTGCCTACATGAAAGCGCAGGGGCAACATAGTTCGAAAAAGACAAACAATGAATGACCATGGATAAAAGTGAAAAGGGGACGACAAAGATACATGATGGAGGACCATCATGGGATGGTCAAAATGCCTCGGGGGTAGATCAAATGAACAACCTTTCCTATGTGAAAGCACAGGGGAAACATAGTTTGACAGAGGACGGAAAGACTGACGTGACAGGATAAGGCCTAGATGGAGATTGACACGATGTATGATCCTAGATGGACACAAATTGACTAACAAATAGACAAATGACATGAGCTTAGATTGGGATAAAAATATTAGGATGATGGATAGCCAATGTGGATCGTCCAATGCTCAATCAAAATATATACCTAGTGGCCTAGGATGGGATGGGAGAGGATGTTAGGATAGGATAGAGGAAGTCATAAAGTAACTAGGACACAAGTTAGACAATGATAAATTCTACTACTGATGACACATGTTACCAGGTTTTCACCACTTGTACTTATTGAAGGCGCCACCAAGGGTGGTTTTCACCATAGGACAATTTTATTTCTCTTTATTATTTTTGAATTTTTTTTCTGATTATTTATTTATTTATTTTATTTTATGCAGATGGGGTCACTGAGTAGACTTAGGTATAGAACCTTTTTAGATGCATGATGTTAATAGGCTTGTCTAGGGGCTCTCCTTCAAGGGTGGAGAGTTTGTATGCCCCCGATCCATACTTTGCAATTATGATATAAGGACCCAACTAGTTTGCTTCGAACTTTCCTTTCTTATCCCGATCCTGTTGGGTGCACTAGTTTTATTTAAGGACAAGGCCACCAACATTGAATTGACGTGGGTGAACCCTCTTTTTATAGCTGCATTTGAGATGGTTTTGGTTAGCTTGAAGGTGATAATAAGCTTTGATCCATCTTTCATCAAGTAATTCCAGTTGGGAAAGCCTTGTAATACGAGTGTCTTCCTCACTGATAACATTTTTTAGAGAAATTCTCAGTGATGGGATCTCGACTTCGATTGATAGGATAGCCTCAACACCATATATGAGGGAATATGGGGTGGTTCCAATAGGGGTATGATGGAAGTGTGATATTCCCAAAGGGAAAGATGAATGTGGAAATGCCGATCTCGACCAATGTTATTGATGACCTTTTTGAGGATTCAAATTAGATTCTTTTTAGTGGCTTCTACCTAACCATTACCTTGGGGGTAGTAAGGCATTGAACAATGATGTTGAATATGAAAGGTGTCACAAAGGTATTTCATGGCCTGGTTTTTGAAAGGCTTTCAATTATTTGTGAGGATGGTGGATGGGATACCATATCTACATATAATATGGTAGAGGATGAATTTTGAAATCTAAGTACCAGTGATTTGTGTGAGGGGCATTGCTTCCACCCACTTGGTGAAGTACTCAGTGGTGGTAATAATGAAAGTGTGGCCATCAGAGGATGGCGGGTATATCTTGTTGATCAATTCAAAACCCCACTGAGAAAAGGGCCATGGTGCAAGAAGAGGTTGAAGGTCTTGTGCTGGAGAGTGAATCAGATCTACATGTTGCTGACATGGAAGGAATTTCTTCACAAACTCATAGGCATCATGTTCCAACATTGGCCAATAATATCCAGCTCGAAGAATCCTTTTAGCTAACGCCATACCATTTGAATGGGACCCACAAAAACCACTATGTACTTTTGTTATTGCAATATGGGCTTTGGTCTCATCTAGACACCTAAGGAGGGTTCCATCATACCCATGACAATAAAGCGTATCACCATTGATGACATATTAGGATGAATGTTGGATAAAGGATTTGCGCTGGTTTCGTGTCAGGTCTGGGGGTAGAATGTTATCATGCAGGTAAGCATATAGATGTCTTGGTACCAAGGGGAAGTAGGACCTACAATTTCACACACCATTTCGGTCTCAGGAATGTCATATGTTGGGATTAGGAGTTGTTCAACGAGGAACTCGCATTCTGTTCGATCCTTGAGCATGTCGATCAAGGATCCAATAGTAGCCATGGCAACAATAGCTTTTTTCTATACCTTGGGAATCTGATAAAATTGTATGGAGGTGAAATACTTCTTAAAGTTGTCCACCATGTGTTTGTAGGGTAGCAACTTGTCATGCTTTGTTAGGAACTCATCATTAACCTACTTAATGACCAACAAGGAGTCTCCAAAGATTCTTAGGTGAGTTATGTGCCACTTTTTGGCAACTCTAAGGCCTGTGACGAGGGATTCATACTCAGCTATATTGTTGGTGCACGGGAATGCCAATTTGAATGACTTCTGGATGTAATCACCTTGAGGGGTAACAAACAAAATTCCTATCTCTGATCCATTATGAGTGTAAGATCCGTTGAAGTACAATATCTAGGTGGGCACTTCCGCAATTGCAAAGACTTCTTCACCTAGAAATTTGGTGACCAAAGGATAGGCATCTACTAAGGGTGCATCAACCAACTGATCATCTATAACTTTTCCTTTGATGGCTTTTCAATCCACATATTCTATGTCAAATTCACTCAAGAGCATGACCCACTTAGCCATGCGACTAGTTAAGGTGGTTCTGGACAACAGATATTTTAGTGGATCAATTTTTGCTATTAGTTTGACAGGATGGCTGAGCATATAATTTCTGAATTTATACGTACTGAAAAACCACTGTGAGGCAGGATTTCTCCATTGGTAAATAATTCAATTCATAACCAACCAGTGTACAACTAATGTAATAGATTGCTCATTCTTTTTTGAACTCATCATGTTGTGCCAATAATTCCCCTAGTGCGACTGAAGTGGTAGAGATGTATAGTAGGAGGGGTTTTCCTAGAATAGATGGCATCAAGATTGGCAGATGGGCCAAGTATTCTTTGATCTTATCAAAACCCAACTGACACTGTTGACTCCATTTGAAGGTGGTGTCTTTCTTCAGAAGATGGGTGAATGACTGACACTTATCAGCAAGTTGGGCTACAAACTGATGGATAGATTGTATCTTTCCCTAAAGGCTTCTTAATTGTTTCAGGTTTCGAGGTGGGGGCATATCCATGATAGTTTTTACCTTGGCAGGATCAACTGTGATGCCCCTTCGAGAGACTATGAAGCCCAACAATTTCTTGAATGTGACACCAAACAAACACTTTTTCAGATTTAGTCTTAGCTTGTACTATTCCAACCACTCAAAGATCTTTTTCAGAATGGAAAGATGCCCTGCTCTAGTTCTGGACTTTTCCAACAAGTCATCAACATAGTCTTCCATGATAATGTGGATGAGGTCATGGAAGATAACAATCATTGCTCGTTGATATGTTGCCCCCATGTTCTTTAGACCAAAGGGCATAACATTGTAGCAAAAGGTACCCCAAGGTGTTGTAAAAGCGGTCTTATGCTGGTCTTCTGGTGCAATCCAAATTTGATTATAGCCAGAGAAGCCATCCATGAGGGACAACATCTCATGTCCTATAGTGAGGTTGAACAACATGTTGATATTGGGCAATGGGAAGTCATTTTTCGGATAGGCTTTGTTGAGATCCTGAAAGTCTCTGCAAATCCTAATGTCTCTGTTAGGTTTAGTGACATGCACTATGTTGAAGATCCAGTTAGAATAGTCTTGATGGGTCTGATAAAACCAACATCTAGTAATTTATCCAATTATTTCTTAACTAATAGTTCTACTTGCAGATGCATTTTTTTGAGTTTCTGCTTAACGGGCTTGGCATCTAGGTGAATATCCAAATGGTGAACTACTAAATTAGGGTCCAAGCCTGGCATGATTGAGTATGACCAAGAAAATTTGATGATTCTGTCTTTGAGTAGATGGAAAATGATGAAATATTCTTGTTCTAATAATGATTTGGCTACATAGGTGATATTTGGGGCTTTTGTAGAACCCAAATTGACTTCTTGAGTTTCTTTGATTAGGATGGATGATCGTGTAGATAATTGAGTTGCCACAAGGGGAAGATGAACATCTCCATCCTTTAGTGCCTCATTGAGGTTTTCACTATTGGATGCATCCTTTATTTTTATTTTTTCTAGGTCAAGAAGTGCCTCGGGGAGGTTTTCACTAGATGTCTATTTCTGATTTTTCTTGATTTTAATTTTGCGACTGGAGCGTTCATCTTCCCCCAATCCCATAAGGTTGACATATGCATCTAGAGAGACATTGTCAGGTGCATTATCACATAGGTCCCATTCAATAAGTTTGGGATGACATAGGGAAAGGCTAATGGTAAAGACAGATAGGAAATCAAACATGGATGAAAGGTCCATGTGATCCACTTCATCGTACACATGTATGGTGGAATCTTCCTTAGTTATGTCTTTTAAAGGACCATTTTCCACACTAACACTATTGGAAGCATTGGATGATGTTGCAAGGCCTTTCTACTTTTGGTCATATCCTAGGTCCAGATTTCATAGACGCTTTGGTACATCAACGGGTTGCAGTTGCCCTTGTTCGTCTTTACCTAGACCCCCACCTTGATAGTTATGCTTCTTTGCAAACTTAGTAGACCATGGGTATACTTCTTGAAAATATTCCTTAAGGGGAGGATATTGTTGGGGCTCTTCACGATATATCCATTGGCTAATATAATCTTCTGGTGTATATGTCCTTAAACTAGGGGACCAAAAAGTGTTAGTAGGGATGTTTTTGGCATTGAAGGTAATGGTCTTTTCTTCTTCCTTTATTACAGACTATGAAGGTTGACTGTATGTGTTTGGTGATAGTGGCATGGTTGCCACATTTAGAGTTGTATGCATTTCGTATTCACCACAACCCTTGTCGATGATTTGGAATTTAGTGATGGTGGGATCAATGGTGGAAGATGGAGTGGCTAATGTGGTAGGTAATGGATTAGAGGATGATGACTGAGGTTCCCCCATTTCAACTCCAGGAAAATAATGAAAATGGGGAAATGAAGCTTCTAAGGCACGATAGCATTCAAATGCTTGCGGGTCAGCATAAATGGTGACCTCTTGCCCATTAACTGGGAATTTTAGGCATTGATGATGCGTGGAAGGAACGGATTGCATGTCATGGAGCCATGGGTGACCAAGGAGGAGGTTGTATGTTAGGTCCAGATCAAAGACATGACATTTAGTATACTGAATCACCGGTCCAACTTGGATGGGAAGATTGACAATTCCTTTAGAATCTCTTTCTGCATTATCATAAGCCTTGATTGTAATGATTTGATTACTCAGGTCTACTTGAGTGTACTGTATCTGATTTATGAACTTCAAAGTGCATAGATTAAGGGAAAAGCCATTATCTACCATGACCCTTTTTACTCTATGACGAGCAACCAAGAATTTGATGTGTAGGGGATGGTTATGGTTGGAATCAATGTTAGGCATGTCATTTTGGCTTAAGTGTAATTGGTAGGATAGAGCCAGATGCCCCACTAAAGCTTGAAATTGTGTGGGATCAATGTTGTTAGGAAATTGGGCTTCTTGTAGAGCTTGGTTTAGGATCTCTTGATGCATAGGAGAATATTTAAGCAAATCCAAAATTGAAATGTGAGCAGGAGTCTTTCCTAAGTGATCAAGAATGTTATACTAAGAATTCACAGGATTTTGTTGGGCGGATACAGGGGTTGCAAGAATAGTAATGCGGGTTCTTCGAGTAGCAACAACACATTGGGGATCTTTAGCTTTGACATGTATCATGGATATGTGGGGTTCCACCTTCTCAATGCAATGGCCAATGCCATCGTAATTGAGGGGAACATTCTTATAACTTATGTTATTTGTATTGTTGTTTTGGGGATTGTTATTGGATATGCTTGTGCCTTGATTATGGTTAGGGAAGGAATTTCAGTAAATCTATAGTTAAGCATTAGATGATGAAGCCTAGTTGGCATCCACATGAATATCTCCTTGATCTATAAGATCTTGGATATATGTTTTTAGACTCTAACACTTGTTTAGGGTATGCCCTTTAATCTTGTGAAACTCACAGTATTCATTTTCTTTAAACCAAGCTAGTTTAGGCTTAGATTCATCAATTGGCTTGGTTATAGGATATGTGATTGGATAACTAGCTTGCAGGATCTTGTTGAACACAACACTGAGGGGTTCCCATAATTGAATGAACTAGTGTTTGTTGTTCCCTTGACTATTCTGGTTTCACTATTGAGGGGAGTGAGGTGCCCCCTATGGTACTGATATGATGTTTTGGGTAGATGGTTGGCTAGGAGCAGATTGTTGCCTCTGAGAGGTACTAGCTACTTGAACATGCTTAGTGTTAGTGAAACCATCATTCAAAACATTCTTTTTCTTGTTCCAGTAGCATGATTTATCTCTGGATGATCATTCTCTATCATGATTGTGTATCTTGGCATGTCCTTTAGCAATAAGGGCCCTTTCAAGGATGGGTCCTTTCTCCACTATCTCAGCAAAGGTGGTGACACAATGTAGCCTGAAGTTATGGGCCATGTCGGGATGTGAATTCTCCACAAAGAGAGTGACCATGTCTTTCTCTTTGAGAGGGGTTTTCATTCGGATTTCCAACGCATGCCACCTTTGGAGATAGCTAGAAAAATATTTTCCTTCGCGTTGCTTCTCCTTGAGGAGATCCAAGGTATCAATATAGTTCTCTAGATTAAAGGAGAAGTATGAAACAATTTTTTCTAAAAGATCCATGAAGGATTTGATTGATCCCCACTCTAGACTCATGAACCAATCTAGGGAATACCCTACCAGGCTCCGTAGGAAGAGATGCAAAAGGTAGTTGTCATTATGCATAACCTCTTGACACTAGGAGTAAGACTCTTGCAGGTGGGTTGTAGGATCCTTTTTTCTATTGTATCTATCAAAATTTGGTATCTCGAAGTGTTTTGGGAAGGGAATCAATGAGATGGAAGGGTCAAATGGATAGGAACATATATCTTCAAATTTGAAGGATTGCTTACTATTCCCGGCTTCGATATCTTTCAAAGAAGCTTTGATCTCTAATAGATCTGCATTGACTAGTGGTGTAGGAGCCAAGGCAGATGGGTTGGATGGATATGGGTGGTAGGATGACGATGGATCCTGTTGAGATATTGTTTGAAGGTTGATATATGGATTTTGATAGTGAGATGATGATGTCTCTTGCTAGTATTCCAAGGGTGTTTGTTGGTATAGGGGTTGCTATTGTGAGGAATAATATAGGTTTGTTTGATAAGAATATGCAACATAATGATGAGGAGCATGGATGGAGTGTTGGGGGTTGGTCTTGTTAGAACTGTAAAATTTTGAAATTTTTATAGTCTATTGCATTCAAGAATTCCAGCATTGAGTCCTCATCATAAGCATAAAAGTCCCTCTTTATATTGTCTTGCTTAGTTTCTGTCATAAAATCCATTGAATCCATTAAGTCCTTCATTTTTCATTAAAAAACCAGAATTGGCAAGACATAGTAAAAGTCTCCCCGACCTAATTTTTCACTAATATATGTTTGTTGCAGACTATCGACAGGACAATTTTCTTGTTTCAGCGACAGAAGGAGTCATTTCGGCAAAGGGAGTCATTTTCGGAGTGAAGTCATGGTGAATACATTGTGTTTCGCTGACCGGTGCATGTGGAAGTATATCGATCAAGCTAAAGGCGTTTGGGATAATGTTTCGGCGAACTATTTTTCCTTGCCGACATGCATCTATAAAAATATATATCGGCATATGTTGGGGCATCAGTGTAATGTCAGGGAAAATACAATATGTCATACTGACTAATGCATAAAGGGTTTTTTTCGGCCAGATTGATTGGTATCGGCATGAACTTATAACGAATTCATTTTGTCTTACCGACTGATTTGCAAATGAATGCTTCGGTAAGACTTATGTGCGTCGGGGAAGGTCTTAGCGAAGTGGTTGTTGTTTGGCCGAACTAAGTCCAAGGGTATTCAAAGGCTTTCGATGAGAAGCTATAGAGTTTTTCCGATTCAAATCTTATGCCGATGGAGATATGCATCGCCAGGAGATGAACTTTTCGGTATAAGTTTCACCGAAGTATGAATATTATACTGGTAGGTAGTTTGGGGTGAGTTTTTCCGAATGGGAGTAATCTGGAGGAGTGATTTCGGTAAGACATTTGGTGTCGGTATAAGTCTTCCCGAAGGTTCATTGTCTTGCCAAGAGTATTGTTTCATTGGTTGGGTTTATTTCTTCGCTGAGAAAACTTGGTGGACACGCCGAAATGAGAATTCATCGGTGAAAGGGTGATTTTGTCTTAACGATTGGAAAATACATTGAAGAGTATATATCAGTAAGACGCAAAGATATTTGCATAACATCTCCCCGACTTTGAAAGTCACAGCGAAGCGGGTGAAATGAAGATTGCATCGGTAACAGTACAAATTTGTCTTGGCGACCCAATGTAAATAAAGACTTTCGGTGAAACGAGATGAAGTCTGCGAGAGGTTTCCCCGACATCTACAGGTTATAGCGAACAACACAAAGATAAAGGATTTCAGTTGGTGTGAAGAACATTAATGTCTTAGTGATTGGAAAATGTTTTGAAGGATTCATATCGGTATTGTTCCATGATATCTATGAGACATTTCCCCGACTTCAAATTGTCACAGCGACATGAAAAGTAAAAGCATGAGTAATCAAGTTGGTTCCAGGTGTCGGTAAAACCATAGAATGTCTTGGCGAATGGTGAAATAAACATTGAAAAGGGATTTCGCCCTAGATTTGAAATTTTCTTATCGACAGTACATTTGATGCGACAGTGCTAGTTTCAAAGGTGGCTTCATTCGTGCTTCATTAATGGTGCGATGGGATAAAATAGTAATGACAGTAATGTTTTAATCAATTCCTCACTTCTGAATTGATTGCTGGTGTATTGGCATGCTGAACAGAGAACCGAGACATTTTTTCAGTTTGAGGAGCTCGAATAGAACACTGTAAGTAATCGCTTCTCTGTTTTTCATATTTTGATTCTGTAAGCTTGAAAATGGAGTCTTCTGGTTCTGGAAAGGGTAAGGGTAGAAAGCCTGGTGAGAGTAGTTAGTTGAAGGGAAAGAAACAAAGGACTGATACAGAGCATGAAGACACTGAAAGGAAGCTAAACCAAGACCTCATTGATCAACTACCTGGTTCGGGGCCTAAAGCTAGAAGGTTCGCACAACTTAGGGCTGAAGTTGATAAGTTGGATGATAAATACAAGTTCATAGGTGATGTCTGGACTGCTGTGAGAGGATATGAGCTTCTCAATTTCCACTACCATAGGAGAAACCATTTTGAGCCAGTTTGTAATCCATGGAAGTTGAATGTAGGGAAATTGGTGTACCCTAATGTATTTGTAAATGCAGAATTGGTAAAGTTGCTTGCTGATCATTATGATCCAAAGCATAAAGCAATTTGTGATCCTTTTGGGAAACCACAGATACATGTGTCAAAAGAAGCAATTAGTGAGGTTTTCAAATTGGAAGGGTTTTGCAATGAGGAAATTAATTGTGAGGAGTTGCAGAATGAATTTTCGAGAATGGATACAAGTTACAAGGGTTGGAGGTTACCAATTCATAGGGTTAAATGGGGTAATAAGCCAGAACCTCTGGAAGATAGTGAAGGGCCTCCCTATCATGTATATTTGTTTGAACCTTACATGAAATACACATATTTTTTAGTGTGTCAGGTGTTGGGGATGGATGCCCTAGAATTCATGTCAATGGTGCCAATGGTCATTGCAGTAGACATTCAATATCACAACTCTAGGCTATTTGATTATGCTTCATATATTTCTAAGGAGCTTGACTCAGGATTAATGGATATAAAGAGTGGAGCCTCTATTGTCCATCTTAGAAATTATTCTTTGTTGATGCATTTAGTGCTATACTTCAGACAAGAGCTAGGGGTATGGCCTCCAGAAATGAGAATTTCTCAAATTGGAAAGGAGGGTGAAACATTGCCTGTTCAATTATGGACTGCCATTTGGGACAGCAGGTTTGCTGGTTCTAGTTTTATTCATTTTGAGGAGTATTTTGTAAAGACATTGTATAGATTGTATCATTATCCTTGTAACTATTCATTGACTGATGAGATTAAAAGATTCCTTCAGCCTAAAGACTTCAATGGGCCAATTGACCATAACTGGGGAGATTGGTATTGTTTAGAGGGAGCTACAATAATCAGAGTGTATGGATTTGAGGATGCTCCTTTCATTCTGCCAAGGATAGTTCCAAACAGGGTTGCATACTTGGAAATTGTTAGAAATATGGATTTCTGTAGTGTGATGCATTTTAGTTCTTTTGGGAAGCAGGCTTTTATGCCTAGTACTTTATGTTTTGGAGATTTCACTATGTTGGCTAAAGAGGGATATAATTCAATTCTTGATAGATTATTGCACTATAACATGAAAAGAGGACCAACTAGGAAAAAATTTGACCCTGAGGGATATATCAATTCAGCCAAGGAAAGGATTAATTTTGGAGGGTATCATCATGTACCCTATCCTTTTGATGATATGATCAAAAATCTGGATGAAGATGAAGCATAAATGGTAGTTGAAAGATATAACCAGGGGTTACAGGATATTGAGCTATTGTCTTCTGGAGATGAAGAAACACCAAGAGCTAATGTGCCACAAGGTAGAACATAAAAGGTATCTAGGATGAGGACTCAGCAATATGTCTACCCATTCAGAGAACAGAGTGTTGAAAGTGGTGATGTTGATGCTAGGCACATGGAGTACAGATCATTTATTTCTGATGATGAGTTTATACATTCCCCTGAGTTCAAAGAATTCTTGTACAAGTAGAAGGGGAAGGAGATAAGAGAGAAGGTTGATGATATCACTTCTGGAAATGAGGAACAATTGCTAGCTCAATTGAGAAGATGTGTGGATGATGAAATGACAAATATGACCCCTGAAGTAGGGAGGAAAATGTTGGAGGATGCTAGTGTCATGATCTTTACTGGTTTAGATTTGAATTCTACATTGGTTTTTGATAGTTTCTTGAAGGGCAGTAATGCTACTCACAAGCTTGATAAGGAAAAGGTGACATAAGTGTATACGGGCTCCAAGTATAATATTGATGAGGGATCAATGTTGATATGGGCTTTGTACCCACCCCATAAGAAATCAGTGGTACTTGATATAGAGAAGGCATTTGGCCATGTCTTGACTCTAAAGGTTGGAGAAGCTGATCCTGTTGCTACTACAGATATTGGGGTAAATGTTGCAAAATTGAATAAAGCAAAAATTCAACTATTGATAAAAGAAAGAGAAGTATATAAAGCAAATAATGAGAAATTGCTGAGAGAAAATGATAGACTTAAAGACTTGTTTGGTGTTTCAATGGGGACAACCAAAAGGATCACTCAAGGAGAAAGCTCTCAGACAAAAGACCACTGGGAAGGGTCAAGTGCTTATTCTCAGGGAAAGCATGATGCTATTGCTGCAATTGTCAAGAAGAGGTAGGATCATTTGACATCCTGGTTGAATAAATTGTGGGGAAGATACTCTCATACTCTTGCTGCATTGAAGGAGCACACAAGAATGGATGGACGAATCATGGATAAATTTCATGAGTTGGCTCAAAGTGATGAAGCTAGCAGCTCTGCACTTGAAGCTGCAAATCATATAATCAATCGCCATCAAAATTTGTATGATGAATTGCAAGGGGATGAACAGGGGTTAATTGCAGCTGCTGAGAAAATTGTAATTACATTTTCTAATGATAATGGGGATTTGAAAGAAGCCACCAGATGGAAAAATGAATGTGAATCAATGCTGAATGAAATCATGAAGATAGTTTTTGTAGAGGATACAACATTGGAAGAAGTGAGTAAGCAAAATGAGGAAATGGTCAAGATGGAGATTACAATCCAAAATGTTGTTGGAGATGTAGACACATATGAGCATTGGGATTATTCGGACCACCTCAATAAGACTCACTTATGGCTAAATAGAGCCTAATTATTCTCTATCTTTTGTTTTGTAATTTGTATTTTCTATTTTCGAAAGGTTGTGACCTTTCATATTCTCAATGTATAAATGTTCATTTTGAAGACAATATGCAATATAGATAGAATAGGATAGAGAATAGAAAATATGGTGGAACACCGTGTTTCACAGGGCTGAGACTCTGATGTATGTTTTGGAAGCTATGGAGATATCAATGAAAATCATCTGATTTGTTGGTGTATTCTGGTGTCAATTGTTGTGTTGTGCCTATTGAAATAATTATTTAAGTTGTCTCTAAGATTGATGTTACTTGGTTTTTTAAATCAACATAACAAGTTTATGTCTGGTTTATCTGTACGTATTTTCCGTATTTGTGTGATTGGTTGATAGGTTCTTTCAAGGAAGGATTAAATGCTTTTAATTAATCACAGTAATCAGGGAATTTCATCTAGATCAGTAAGAAGAACTTAATAATCATAATCTTGCATGTTTATACTGGTTATAAACAAAATATGCCAAACAATTTGAATGAATCCATAAAGAAGTCAGTTGTTTAAGATTTCCTTTGACTCCGTATATTATATAAGGCACTGGTCTCACCGTTTCCATCATTCAATTTTATTCATACTTTTTACATCAGTTAACTGAGCATATTAGGGTTTAATTTTGAATGATGGTATACAATATATACCAAATTTGTTTTATTTTGTCCATACCAATCTGCCATCATGGACAAATCATGGCATGAAGAGAAGATCAATAGTCAAGTCTGCTATATTTGTTATAGGTGCACCCGCCTAGGTCTAGCAGCACCTGGAGAGTAGAAGGTTTAATTGTTTCAAACCTTGTTCTGTTACCCTTAAACGTTGTGAAAGCTTGGCAACCTTTCATGGTTCAAACCTGCATTTTTGAGAGCTAACAGGTCTATTGGTACTGGGGGTACTGCTGCAACTATTGGGATGCCACATACGGTGGTTGTTGTTGGAACTATTGTTGGTTATGATAGAAATAGTGTTGGGGAGGTTGTTGATGTGATACCAGTGGTTGCATGGGCTGAGATGGGGTATTGTGTTGCGATTGAACTTGCAAACATAAAATAGATGCAAGCAATGTGGATATGGTTTGGATGAGAGGTTGAGATGGATTACCTTGCGATTGGTTTGGTGGTTGTTGTGATGAAATGAAAGGATTATGTAGGGGCTATTACTGATGAGGTGGCTGAGATGATGTAGAGGTGTTTTGCAAAGGAGGTTGTTGGGTGCCAATAGGAACATTTGGTTGGGAGGTACTTTGCGGGGGTAAGTGAGGTGGTGTGTTAGATTGTGGAGGTTGTTGGGATGTGAATAGAGGTAGTGGTATATTTGTGGCTCCAGGAGGTGGAGGCAAGGCATTGAAAGGGTTTCCCCCAACATTTATTGGAGGTTGATTCGAAAGGGGTGGTGCAGTTAGCATTAATGGTGGACACTGGGGAACATTTTGTGGCATGCCATAGGTGAAAGGGTTATTGGGATTAGATACTTGAGGAGCCCCCATGATTGAGATTGGGGCATGCAGGGGATTGTTAACGTGGTATAGGATGGCATTGCCAAATTTAGGTTGATACCAACCCTCCACTGGAGGAACATTGGGGATGTATGAATCACCTAGTGCATTTGGTGGACTTTGGGGTAAGTTAGGTTTGGAATTGCCATATTTGGATAGGTCGACCCTTGATGGAGGTTTGACACCTTTTTCAATTAGGTGGGCCAAGATTTCTTCACCATATTTTTCGATCAGGCGATCTGTCATTTGCACATTGGTGGGGTTACTAAAATGTTCCTCAAGTGTGAGTTCAGGCTGGTTGACCACACTCTCTTCACCATGTGGTGAGTTGTTCTAATCTTTGGTGTTAGATTGTGATGAACCCCTATTAACAGGAGGATTTTCTTGTGGTGTGTTAGGTTGGGATCTAGGATTTTGTTGCTTGGCCATCTTCCTTGCATGTGACTAGGTCTAAACGAGTATGCAAGATGGTAGAGTGGAATAGGATGCGAGGATGATCAAGATGATGATTGGAGGATTGACCTAGTTAGATGATGGATTAGCCAACAAGGATGTGGCTTGATAGGATTGGTTTGGATGATTGATAAAGGATCTGATTTGGATTCGACTAGAGTGGATTGTTTGATAAACGATCGATGAGATCAGATTGGATTGATTGATAAAACAACTGGAAAAATTAGATTGGATTAAATAGCTTGATAAGATGATTGATGATATAGGGTTTGGATTGGATTGATGAGCAATTGATAAGATTGGATGATAAGATGAATGATGATGATAGGGGTTCTAAACCAAGTTCAAGAGTTATCCTTGGTAATGTAAGGTGTTGATTGATTCATTAAAGAATGAATGGATGATAATGGCACCGAATCCAACTTGAGATGGAAGTGGATTGATAGGGCCGATGAGGATGACCGATTTAGGAGAAATGACAATCCTAAGTTGGTTTTGAAGGATGATGATTAAACAAAGACACCAAGGTCAACTCGGATAACTAATTCAATGAAGTTTAGCGAAATAAGGGAGTGATGTACAGGTAAACGACAATCTGAAACAAAAGAATGATACTTAGAACAAGGAGAACAACTAGGTGAATGGGGGTTCAAAATGGATGAATGATGACTTAGAATGAATAAATGGATGTTCGATGGTGGAGATTGGCCTTGAGGATGGAGAGACAAATGCTTAGAATGGATGAACAATCACTCGAAATGGGAAAATAGTTAATCAAAATGAAGGAAACACACTCAAAATGACTGAACGAAGGATGAAAAATTGTCTAAAGGGTAGGTCTACCCCTGAAGGTTGGGTCCATGCCTACTAGGGTAGGTATGCCCTTGGTAGATAAAACGGATAAATTTTTTTTGTTTAAAACAGGTGAACGGGCACATGAAACAAGGAAATGAATGCTCGGATCGAGGGGATGAATGTTTTGGACAAAGAATGGATTCTAGAAACAGGTGTATGAATGTTATGAATGGGGAAATGAGTGATCAGAATGGTAAAATAAGCACTTGAAATGATGAAACAGGTGTTCAGAATGATGAAACAGGTGATACAACTGACTATTCAAGGGGTAGGTTTGCCCCTGACAAAGGTCATGTCCACCCTTGGAGGTTGGGTCTGCCCCTAAAAGAGGTCAAGTTTTCCCCTGGAGGTCAAGTACGCCTATTTGACTAAAGGTTGGAGAAAATTGATTGAAATAGGATGAAAAGGGGTTGGTTTAGAGGGTAGGTCCACCCCTGGAGGGCAAGTCCACCCCTAGACAAGTCTAAACTTGGTTTTCAGAAAAATGACTAAGGCAAAGGACCCAAAACACAAAAAACAATAATCAGAGGATAAGGCTAACTCGACTGAACAAAGAATTACTAGTTTTGCACAAGTAAAACAGTTCAAGCAACACGATCCTAAGATTAGTAGAATGGGTATGGCCAACAAAGTCCTCTATTCTAGGATAAACGTAGTTTTTAGAGAGTCCTTGATATATACCCAGTACGTGAGGCCCAAACTGTAAACACCAGTGTGTCACAAGCGTGAGTCAAAAACATTAGCGAGGTACTGAAGGCTCAGACCAACTCATCACATCATCTCGATGCTTCGCTAATTATGGTGTGGCTGGATTGGGCTACAACTTTGGCTCTCCCTCCTTCATAGACCCTACTGGTAAGCGTGGTTGAGATTGTCCCTTTGGGTAATGAAATCCCTAGGTAGGTCCCCCAAGAAAAATAAAAATGGGTGACTCAAAAGGACTTGGTAAGCTATGATTTCTCATTTCCCAAGATAGCCAAGCGGCACAAGGGGATTGGATACGTCAATAGCCTACCACAAACATGACACACGAAATATATTGACACCCCCTAGTTAATTTATGTGCCTAAATTAATGAGAAACAACAAAAAATAGCTAATAAATGTTTTGAATGGATAGCCCTAGAAGAAACTTGTTAGAACTTTTTGTTTTTCGTTTTCCACCAAATGTTAGTCATATCCTTACATAGAAACAAATAATAAATGTTAGGGGGTTAGAAATACCCAAAATAACTAAAAGCAATGCTTAAAATTTAGTTTTCACCTTTTGGAAAAAGTTGTTTTGACCAGGTATGCCCCTGGTTTTGGTCAGGTCTACCCTAGGAGGTCAGGTTCACCCCTAGAAAAGGTCAGGTTTTCCCTTGGAGGTCAAGTCCACCCCTCTGTGAAAAAAAAAACTACAAATCTTCCATTTTTGGACTTTTTGGAGGGTAGGTCTGCCCCTAGATGGGTAGGTACACCTCTCTGCTAGGTTGGGTCCACCCCTCTGCAACTTGCACCTACAAACAGTGAAAAAAATAGCAAACATGAAAGAACAAGACCCATTTGTGGTTCCCACCAGGCGTGCCAGAAGTGTGATCAGGTGAAAATATTGTTCTAGAAATGCGAGCAACAACAAAAGAAATTCAAGAAACAAAGTAAACACCTAAAACCTCAAAATAGGGAAAAAACGTTGAACTTAACAAAATAGATAAAACAATTATACCTTGCTAAGTTGCTCCTTTGGTAGGCTATTGATTTTTGATGTTGTGTATGCTCATTTGGATGACAAAAGATGCAAGAGTGGGATACAATATGGATGAGAAGTGGATGAGAATACTATGGTGAATGTAAGAAATGTAAATTTTGGCTAAGTATGGCTCAAATATCAAATTGGCAAGAATTTGGTAGAAAAATCACGAACTCCCTAAATGAGAGAGAAGAGGGGGTATTTATAGAAGAATTTGAATTCTCTAGAGAATTCAATGGTTGAGATTAAACCAACAAGGCCAAGATGAAGGGCTATGGTGAGTTGAGGACTCACAAACCCTCACATCTTGACATGTGGAATGTGAAGTGGCTAAGGATGTGATGATGTGTAGGCGAGGTGGAAGGAGAGTACATGATGTGGAGAAATTACAAGTACCTTGGAAGTACCTTGGGGGATGAGAAGATTTCCTCAAAAAAAATTCTTGTTCACAAGTGGGAATGAAAGTGACTTGAGGAATTTTAGAATTCCTCAAAAATCTCCATGGGAAAAGGGAAAGTAGTTGGGAAAATAAATGTGAATTAAAATGCTTGGAAAAATCTCATGGACAAGACAAGGTTTCAAAAAGGGAAGCACTTGTCCACATGTGACTTGATATGACAAGTCAAAAGATTCTTGAAGATGCATGGGAAAAGGACATTCTAGGAGGAATAAAAGTGAATTTTAAATTCACATGGGAAAGAGGGTCAATGCTAAGAAAGGAAAATGAAAAGGTTGATTGAAAAGGCATGCTAAATGTGTCAAATGACTTTGATTAAGGTTGTGCAAATACATGATTAGGAAGATTAATGAAAGATTAAGAAGAAATTGGAAGATGTGAGGATGTGACATTAATTTTTAATTAATGCATGTGCACATCCTAATCCAGAATTAATTTAATTAATCTGGATTAGAAGAGGGTTATAGAGGATGTGACAATGAGAGAAAAAAAGAGGAATTAAAAATTGACTTAAATTCAAAAAGGTCACATGACTAAATTAAATAAAGTGATGTATTTATTTAATTTAGAGAAGAAAGAAGTAAAAGGTAAAAGTATTTAATTATTGAATTAAACACTTTAGGAACCTTAGGCATAGAATGAAATATTAATTAAATGAGTGATTTGATTAATACTGGTGAAGAGGATGAGGTGGGTGAATAAAGGGGTGAATAAGGAGGTGAGTTTGACCATATGGAAGTGGTCAAATTTGGATGTCTACAGTTGGATTTATATCTACAATTGAATCATTTGTTGCAAAGAAATGAATGATTACTCATGATTTTGTAAAGTTTAATTTCTCCTTGTATTTCATTGTAATATGAGTTTGGTGAAGTAAACAATGGCTGGTTATTATATCAACAATAAAAAATAAATAAATAAGTTTTATTGCCAGCCATTGAGAAAATGAATAGACAAACCACAATAAGTGAAAATTAAAAGACCAAGGAGAATCCAAGAAGAAAAAGGTCACACCCTAGGAAGAGGAATGGTCATTGAAAAACCATAAAGAAAATAAAATGGTGTGTTGTTGGTGGTTGGCAGGTAGAAATGGGTGGGATGTGTGCAACAAAAGAGAAACAACATAGTTAAATACAAAACAAAGAAAACCACGTAGTCATAAGGCAATGGTATAGAGATTGAAAAGGAAGGATCTTAAGCTTTTGTAGATAAAAGAGAAAAGAAGAGAGGGCATAGTATGAAGAGAAGTTGAAGAGAATAGAAGAAGTCAGTGCTAGGAAAAAAAAATTCAAATTGGTGAATGGGGAAAGGGGAGGAAACAACTAACTTTAGATTAAAGAAAGTATGTGCTAGAGAGATGAGGTAGGTTGGGCACAAGGAAAAGAGAGTTTGGTACAACCATAGAGGGATCTTTGAGGGTGCATGGACACATAAGGAGGAAGATATAAATTAAATTAAATAAGCAACAAATAAGCAGGTTGTGGGTGTGAAAGAGTAAGGATAAAATAAGACAATGAAATTTGATTTTGTTTGATCATGACTAACATAAATGTAATAAGAGTTCTCATCATCGAATTATACAAGCATAAGGAGATGGAAGATTAAAATGTTGAATTGTAGATTTATTTGAAAATAATTGAAAAAATAATGCATAAATTCCTCAATTATTTTTTATTTTAAATTTCCTATCCGATGTGTCAATTTCGTAAGAAAGAAATTAGCAAAAGGTTGTCTAAGCTACAAATTTAAATTATCTGAGAAGGAATTTTAAATTTGAATTGCCCCTGCCTCAAGGTGAATCATTTTTATATAGGAATGAATACAATTACTACAACTATAATTATGCAATGAATTGTAATTGTATGGAGAATTTCATAACTACAAACAATGTAATATGCTAACATTCCACCCTTATTACATTGTTCTTACAAACATACCCTTGAAATCTTAGATTTCACCTTGCCAAGGGACCCCCCTTAAGGCTTAGATAATGTAGTGTAGAAAAAAGTATCCCTTTTTCATACTTAATTTGGGAGCAAATAATTAATATTAAAATGAACCTAATGTTGCCTTGATTTAGTGTTGTAATGTGTTTTAGAGATTCACATTAAGTTTATGACCCTTTTTAATAAAATGGACTTAATGGTACCTTATTGAGGGCATTGTAAAGTGTATCTTTACACTTTCACACTAATTTAGGGCTTTATTAATTAATCGAGGTTAATTTGAGCATAATTGGCACCTTTAATTCAAATCCAAGTCTAATTAATTACAAATTCTAAGGGATAAAACCAAAAATTCATAAATAATGTTACACAACACTTAATTCTACAAGGAATGTTTCCTAGGTTAGTGACCTAGGACCCATTTTCCACCTATTGAATGGGTCCTCACTAGGTCCTAGTACCCCTTCTAACATAACATTTCATATTTCTTGAAGTGTGTCCTAGTTAAGTGTGCTAGGACCCATTAGCCCTATGGCGAATGGGTCCTCACTTAACCCTAGGACCCCCACTTGGAATATGTTTTTTGTGGTATTTTAATGGTTTCAAATCCCAGATTTGATGTTGGCTTGTGTTATTTGAATTTCAGGATTTAATCTTAAGTTATTTATAAATATAAGGTTATTTCACATTGTTTCATCTAAGCTTTCAAGTATTCAATTCCTAATAGAAAACTTATGATCAAGAGAGCATTCAAGAAGGCATTCAAGGGTAGATTATTAAACTTTATTTCAATAATCAAAGATCTATTTCATCATGTCAAAGGAATGCATGTTGTTCAACTAATGTGATGATGTAGCATTGGTGATCAAGTTCAAGTCTTCAAAGACATTATCTTATGTCTAAAAATTTATGACCAAGATCTACATAAATTGAGGCCACTTCATGGTAAGTTTCAGATTTGAAATCCAAGGTTCAATTGAGGATTGGTGAGTAGTGACATTACATTGTTCATTAATCTCTCCTTTTATGCATTATTTCATTACAAGGTTTAATTACCAAAACAGGTATTGACCAAGGAAAACCCCTATTCCCTAACAAACAACATTTTTCTTCCTCTTTGATGTTTGATTATAGGTTTTAGGTTGAAGATCAAGTGGAGAAAAAAGTTTCAAAGCTGTCATATTTCTTGCAAGATCATAGAAATCCTTCAATATAATTTATTTCCAACTTTCGGGAGTTGAACACCTAGGATCTGAGAGTGCAGACATTGAAGAATAGAACCCAGAAATTGATTTTACATAACCCTAGCGGGGACCCATTCGCCACTAGGTGAATGAGTCCTTAGTGAGGCCTGAAAAAGCACTTTTTACAATAGGTTAACAACATTTTTCCCTCTTAAAACATTCCTTTTGATTGTTATATCAGCTAGGTTTGTTTTATGATATTCATCCATGCATAATTAAATGAAATAACTAGTGAAAAGAGAGGTTAACCATCTTGATTACATTTTGATTCACCCTCCCTTTCTTTTCCTTTATTTCATTTTGGTTAACCCAACCTTTTTGAGCATTGTAATTTTCTAATTTTGGAGTCTCTTTTCATCTTATATTAGATCTTGCATTTACTTTCATTCATTTGCATTGAATTAGATCTCATTTAGGGTATTTAGTTTGCATTCAAATCTGCATCTCATAGAGGGTTTTAGGATTGCATTGTTTGTATTCTTTAAATCTAAAAAATACAAAAAAAATCAGTCATCTTGCATATCATATAAGCTTGCATTTGAAAATCAAAAACAAAATTGCATATCAAACTAGGTCTTTAAGTTCATCATTTTGTCACATTTTGCACTTGCATTTCACATTGCATTTACTAAAAATTAAACTTGAAACTTGTTGTAGAAGACCTAAATTTGAAAATTGTTAGAAAAGACTTAAACATTTGTAAAAATCAGTTTCAAAACCCTCATCTAGGAACCATTCACCCTAGGGAAAATGAGTCCCTGATCAGGCCTTAATTTGCATTTTTGGAATTTAAAATCTTCAGTTTTGTGCTTCTATTTTTTGCTATCAAATATTTGTTATAGTTTCTTGATTTTCTATTTCATTCATTTCATCAGATCTAGCTTAATTTGGTTCATTTAGTGCATTGCCTAATTTTCAAATTGTATTTACAATATTTCAATTTCAGATTGTTTCATAGTGTAATCAACAAATCACCTTATTTAGAATCTAAAAATTGCATTCACATTTCATTTTAAGCCCCTTTCCATTTTGGGTTTGCACACTAAGTTGGTGGAACTTGTATGAGCTTTACAACTTGGTGTCCTATTAGCAATACTATTGTGAGACGTAGTTTGAGACTCATGTCATCCTATGATATACTATTCACCGTGGATCTTGGGTTTTCTATATCTCTTCCTAATAGTGTTGATAATCAACCCCCTATGGATCATAGTATGCATACTGCATTTCCCATGACTTCCATACATACAACCAATGTGCATGCTATTAACAACACTATCTCTACCATCACTAGTTGTCCTCAAGCTTTGGGGTATACTCAAAGCCAAGGTGGAACTTCAATTCCTCCTTCTACAATTCCCATCTCCATTCCTACATACACTAGTACTAAAGTTACCACAACAATCCAACCTACTAGAAATGTGAACATTTCCTTGGGAATTTCCATAGGGAATCCTTCTATCTTTATGCATTTGAACACAATATCTCCTCAACCATCCTCACAAATTTACAATTCACTTTCCCTTAGCATACATGCACCACTCCACCTTACTCCCCTCCACCTTACACTAACAACAATGATGTTGTCCTGAACACACTTTTGCAAAGCATGGCATCCCTCTGGACAACAACAAGTTGCAAAACTAAATCAAAACAACAATGGTCAACCTTCATAATACATCAAAACCAATCCGTTATCCCTAGAGATATTGAGAGCATAAATTCCACAAGGTATAGAAGTTTCCTAATTTAAAAAATATGATGGGAAAGGAGATCCTATTATCCATGTTTCCACTTTTACAATCCTATGTAGTGAATTCATCTTTGAAGAAAATCTCTTGGCTAAATTATTTCCTAGATACTTGAAGGATACTTTTTTAGATTGGTTCTCTTCTTTTCAAATAATTCAATTGGTTCATTCAACGAGCTTTTTCATTCCTTTTTTAACTAGTTCCACATTTAGACGGGTCCCAAGATGACCCTAGCTGATTTAATGACATGCAAACAAAATGATGATGATAAAGTGACTAATTTCATAGCAAGATACCAAACACTTTATTCATAAATAAACATTAAGATTCTTGATGTCGACATTCAATGGATTTTTATTTCCAATTTGCAAAACAAAATCCAAACCAAACTTGAGATGTTGAGATTCCCATCCTTTACACAATTATGTATATAGCCCTTCATGATTATTAGAATTTGTCGTATGGTCATGATGTATAAAATCCTCCTAGCCATCCTACAAATTTTGAATCTACAAATCCAAATAGTTACCAACCTTTCAAGAAACACAATAGGGTATTTTTACAACTTAATTCCCCCCAACCAAATCAACAAGTTGATAACCAAGTGGCTGCCATAAATGTTAGTGTAGTGTTAAGTTTAACTTAGATTAATTATCTGGGTGGTTTTTTTCTTGTATCAGGTAGTTTTGCACCCATTTCATTTTTCATTCCTTTAAAAGGCTATACATTATGTATTTCACTTCATCTCAAATTATTCACTCAATGGTGAAATAGCATGTTGCTTCTCTCATATTCATGAAGGTTTTTATTTCAAATGGTGATCCTGGGCTCGGTGGTTTCCACCAACATGGTAACAGAGTTTCCTATTCTGCCCTCCTTCCCTTGAGAATTTTCATTAGAAGTGTTTTGAGATCCAAATTCATATTCATTTTTTTTCCAAACTGATATTATCTACAAGAGGAGTGATTTTCATCATTTTGGAAGGCATGATTTGGTAGGTGCAACAAAGCACTGAGAAGGTCGAGTTTTTTTCCATAAGAGACATGTTTGGCACATCAGAGACCCCATTCTATTCTCTATTGAGAAGGTGACAGGGGAAGGAAAAATGTGTGGCCAGATAAGAGGGAAACTACACATTTTTTTTATTGAGGACGTATCCTTCCTAGGAGGACATGATCAGTGTTTGAAAGTACCTTCATTAAGGGGGCATGAGAGATTGCAGACTTGCATTGACTCCATAGAGGGAATTTTTTTTTTTGTTTGGTGGTTGTGATATACTCTGACAAGATTGTTGCATTTGTTCCTAGTGATGGTTGTTTGAACTACATTGAATAAAATGATGAGGTGTTGATTGTTGGATTTGGACGAAAATCGCATAAAGGAGGAGGCCAAAAATCATTTCTAGCAAGATGTGCTTAAGATTCTATTTGGAAGGCCCAATTTGTTGCTAGTGTAATTCATCTTTGTTGAGGCATCATTATCCTCTGTTGGTGTGACTTACCTCAGAAGGCTCACCTCTCTTATTTCTGGATTCACCTTTGGAAGGTGGATATTGTTGTTTGGAGGGGAGTGTTTGCAAGAGGTCTATTTTTTTTGGACAGAGGCGCCATTAGAGGTGTGATAGGAGTAGACATTAGTGATGTTGTAGAAAGGAGTGATCTGGTATTGGTCAAAATCCTACGGTGAGTAAATACTAAATGAAAACTCCATGATTTTTGATTTGGTGGAAAAACTTTATACTTTATAAATTTTTCCTCTAAATATTTAGGGTTCTAAAGCTATGCATCAAAGGAAGTGGACCCATGTTTGTTTTTAAGTGTTTTAAGGAACATTTATCTCACATTGGTAGCATGGGATATCTTTTTGCTATTTAAATAGCTTTGTGGTGTCTTTGATTGGTGTGAGCAAGTCTCATAGGTTGTGAAGAGGTTACTTGAATGTAGTATTGTGGTGACTTGTGCATGACATGATTCAGGTACATATTCAATCTTTTTTAATTGCTGAGTGATTTATTTTGGATGTTGGAAAAATAAATCTTGAGAGGCTGCATTGGTTGATATTTTTGGAGGTTTTAGTTTGGTGTATTTTTTTCTTTTGGTGTAAATTGTTTTCATGGCTACTCCTGAATTAGTTGAACTATTAACCCCCCATAACTACCATATTTGGAAGATTAAAATGTGTAGGTTGCTCCAATCTAAGGGTTTGTGGTCCAAATTAAGTGATAACCAACCCACTTTTACTAGGGAGTATGAAACATTTTCTCATAGAAATAAGTTTGACGAAGCTATGGGTCTGATATCTTTGTATGTTTTTGACAATATTCTTTTCCATATTATTGAGTGTAATACACCCAAGGAGGTATTGTATGAGTTACAAAACCTATTTGATTAGGTTAGTGAGTTTCATTCTTTGTAACTAGAGGAAGAATTAACTTCCCTTTCCCCTAATGCATTTCCTTCAATTGATGATTTCCTATTCAAGTTCAAATCCTTGAGATGATGGTTGGTAGGATGTAGGAAGGGTAAAACTAATAAGGAGTCCATTTTTGTATTTTTTCTAAGCTGAGAGGTCCATTTGTATTTTTTTCTTCTACCTTCTACTCCACCATGGATGCTCTGGGAAGTGCATTCCAAATTCCTTCTCTTGAGACATTCTATGACTATTTGATGAGGGAGAAAACCAAACTTGCCTAGTTAGAGGGGGTCTCTATGAATCATGCATTAGTTGTACAAACATCTTAGAGAAAAGAGTAAAAGAAACATAAGGATAAGACAGAGTCTAATGAGTCCTCCAACTCTTCAAAAGAGGATAAACCTAAGAAAAGTTTAGTTGTGTGTATTGCAAGAAGAAAGGTCATGATGAAAACCACTGTTACACAAAGAAGATTCATGAGATTTCGCATCTTCTTCAAAAGAAGAATATTCCACTACCCTCATCTATGACTCCTTATTCTACAACCTCTCCATCTCCATATACATCATCATCTAAACCTACACAGTCAGGGAATGTAGGAATTGCATGTGGTAAAGAAGATAAAATATACATGTGTAAAGGAAATGCATTGGTAAATTCTATGGTTCATTATGGTCATGATAGATGGTTTTTGGATTTAGGAGCATCTCACCACATGAGTTTTACTCCCTATCCTTTTTTGGGTCTTCATCCTACTAATACTTCTAAGGATTTTTTGGGAGATAGTAAGCTTTTGGATGTTGCATGGGTAGGAAAAGTTGAGATTGGTGATGGTTGTTTCAGAGATGTATTGTGTATTCCTCATTTGCACAAAAATCTACTTTCCATCTATCAGACTACTCATGGTGAGGTACCTAAGATTGTAGATTTCACTGCAAATTTTGTTTTCATTAGAGAGGTTGAGACTGGAAAACTCATTGCTATTGGTAAAGTTGATCATGAGTCTCGTATCTATGTCTTTTCTTATTTTGTTGATGATGATGATGATTATGAGCCTCAAACCCCTCTTGCTAGTGTTGATAGCAATTCCTCAGGAGAGATTGGTCATTTGAACTTTGGAGTTCTTCGGACCTATGTTGATTCATCTCCTATTGATTTAGAGGTTGGTTCTTCAGCACAGTAGGACAGTTTTGATCCTTCAGATCTTACTTTGTGTGATAGTCACTTGACATTTCTTGCAAAGTTGTTTTGTGAATCTCACATTTCTAATTGGGATGATGCATTTGAGGGTATCTCTCTTCTTTTTGATGATAGTATCTATAGTGCTTCCATACCATCTATGTCTTTGGATATTATTGCTTCAGAGTTTCCACATGGTATTGTTGATCCACCTTGTCTAGTTGAGGTTGTGCTTGATCATGATGTGGTATTTGGTGAAGTGGAGGCACTTAGATAGCTTTCAAAGGCATATTTCATTGTTCCTCTTCCTTCTCTTGTTTTAGAGTTGGAGTTTCCCTTGCATCAGTGCTTGTTTCTCCCTAAAGGGAGGCATGTTGTTTGTATACATGGAGTATTCTTTATACTTCCATGATCAACATAGGAGTTCCTTCATTATGAGGGGATCTTCAACATTTTCTATGGGGGGACTACATAGTCTCTCTCCTTTTGTATTTTGCTGAGATTGGTGACAAGAGTTGTCCTCAGGGGGTCTTGTGAAGTTCTCCTCCTTTCACTTTTCCAACTTTCACTTTTTCATCTTTTTTTCTCTCTTTTAGAGAGGAGTTTTCTCCCATAGAGTTTTTCTCCTTTTCTTTGGTTTTGAGAGATTGCATTGCATTGCATAGTAGTTGTGCATGTGTACCTAACATGGCCTTGTAGCCAAGACCCATATTGCATAATAATCTCCCTAATTTTACACTTAAGGGGGTGTTAGTGTAGTGTTAAGTTTAACTTAAATTAATTATCTTGGTGGTTTGTTCCCATACTAGGTAGTTTTACACCTGTTTCATTTTTCATGCCTTTGAAAGGTTGTACATTATGCATTTTATTTCATCTCAAATTATTCACTCATTGGTGAAATAGTGTGTTTCTTCTCTTGTATTCATGAAGGTTTTTATTGTAGATGGTGATCCTAGGCTCAGTAGTTTCCACCAACAATAAATACGACAAATCCTTTTTTCTTTGGGAATAGGAATATAAATTTTACTCCTTTACCCAATACCCTTCATAATATCATGCTACAACTTGTGGAAAAAAATATTCTTTCCTTACCTCCTATTAGAGCTCTTGATCCTAATAAACCATTTCCCATAGACTTCAAAACAAATTCTTATTGCCATTATCATTGAAAAAATGGACATGATACAAAATATTGTAAGTTTTTAATCATATTGTGCAAGACCTCACTGATTCTAATCATATTCTAATTGGAGTTGTGAATGATCCAAGTAGTAAGCATGTAGATCCTCCTAACCAAAACTTACAAATCTTCACAAATCCCATGCTGAAACATACTATTTCATTTGTCAAAGCTAGTGAAATAAAGAATGATGTGATGAATGTTGACACAGATGATGGAAACATAAAAGATGGCAATGAAGAAGAAAAAATTAAAATGGTAGCATTTATTGAAGCTAAACCTCGTAAGGGCTCAACCAGAATGCCTCTTGATATTGCTTTCTCACAAAAAAGACATACTTAAACATGGACCCGATGGTCCTCTTTACATAGCTGGAAGAATCAATGACAAGCCTACTAATGGGATACTAATTGATCCTGTCTATGGAGAGAATGGGATCACTAAAGAATTCCTATTTGTGCATGAACTCTATCAAGATACATATGATAAACTAAAAGCATGGATCAAGATGCATAATGGTTTTTCTTGTCATGTGATATGCTTGATGGGTCTCCCTTTAAAAGCTAGACCAAAAACATTAATTTTCTCATTCACCATCATTCCATTGTCAGACCAATTTTGTGTGAAGTTAGGCTATCCATAGCTTCTCTCCATTAATATCATCTTGTCAGTTGTGCATAAATGTTTAAATTTTCCATTTGGAAATGAAATATTTATAGTGCATCATAGTGGCTTTAATCTTGTGTCTTCCCATGGGAAATTTTCATTGTATTTCTTTTGGTCTGAGGCTATTGAACCTATTAGACCTCAAGAGGACTACTATTTCAAAGCATACCAAAAGTTTAAGGAAAATTTCATAGTAGAGTTATCCCTTAGAAACATACCTCAACCCATTATTGAGCCACCCATCCTTGACAAACCAATGATTGAGAAAAAATCCCTTCCTACTATTTCCTATAAGAGACCACAAGATAACCCAAAGAATCGTGTTGTGCCTCCTAAAGTTAAACAAGTTTACAAAGCTAAAGAGAAAGTGGTTTAACAACCTCCTATGGCTCCTTTTTTTCCTCCCCTAAGGGAAGAGAAGCAACCTATGGCCGATAAATCCACTCTTACACAAACACAAATTGACAATAAATTGAAAAAAAATTGAAATACTAGAGACCGTAGGCATAGACATCATTGTATTACTCATATGTTACAAGCTAAAGAAGAAAATAACAACATAGAAAATAAAAATCCTATGTTACCTGAAGCAATGCATGATGACTCTATACCTTTGCTGCAACATAAACAAGAACCTTCAATCTAGACATTATTATTTGACCTGCTGTTGTGATTAATCTAGATGCTAACATTGAAATTGCTAAGATTGACGAATAAGTGCATAATAAGTTGAATTCATTATTTTCCTCTTCTATGAGTTTAAATGATAAATATACTAATAGGGTGCTGCCACAATAATGGGTTTCACTTTTTCGGACATCCTAATTTTAGCCTAAAATCACATATTGTTAAAAATACAATTATTTAATACTTTAAAGGTTCCATTTAAATGATTTTAATTAAAGAGAGATTGCTAAAACCCCCTTGGATATAACCTTGTTAGATTTATACCATACCTATAATCAAGTCTCCTTTACACCTATCAAAATGTTGATTAAAAACCACTTTTGATTTACCTTTTGGGTGATCAAATGAATTCATTTAAAATTTATGTTTTGTAAGCATGTAGCCCTTATTATAAGCTTCCAAAAAAGTATAATTTTAAATATTTTTAATTTGATTGTTATATTTATTTTTTATTTCTTGTGAATGTAGGATTTTCAATGAACATCAAGTTCTTTGTTTCACACATACAAAAAAATAGAAAAATAGAGAATTTTTTTTCTAAAAAATACATGTTCACTAGGTATTGATGTCCTTATTGCAACAAAAAAAGAATAAGTTAATTAAAATGAATACATAAAGAGTTATCTGAGTCGAAGTATACCTTTGTCCAAATCATAATTACTCTGACTTGGAAAATTAATTAAAAAAAAATTATGCAACAAAAAATTATGAAAAAATATCCATGCACTAGATATTGGTGTGAAAAAATTGTATTTTGAAAATTATAATTTTATCCTATCTATAAAAAAATTTATGCATTCCGAAGTAAACATCACTTTTTAAAAATGTTGATTAGTAGAAAAAATAAGTTATTAAAAATTACAAAAAATGATTCACAATTTATTTTTTTATTTTTTTAAAAATATATAATTAGAATCTACACAAAATATCTAACAAATAACTAGTATGATTCATCTTCAAATTCTTAATGGTTTAGCTGCTATAGGTGTAAGAAAGTGAATATTTGCTGAAAATCTTGATTTTAATGTCAAGTTTGGCCAAAAAATTGTAACCCCATTATTGTGGGATCACCCTATAAGAGTGTTGAACTTGGTGCTTCACATATTTCAGAACTTGTCATTGTCCCTTTTTCTAGTTGTCCAACCTTCCATTTATACTAACCGAGATTGGGATGCGAATGACTTGCTATAGGTTGACTCACATGACACCTTACTAGTATTTTCCATTGTTTTTCTTTTTGATGTTTCTTTATGTGATTGCATGTGTGTAATGTGATCCCCCATGCTATTTTTTTGATGTATATATCTCTCTCTCTTTGCACTCCTCTATGTGTACCTACATTCTTCTCTATATCGTAAACATTTTATCTTTTTTTCTTGTCTTGTTTTTTCCTTTTGGGAATGATGCAAGGCATCGAGGCATTTAGGTCTCTTCCATGTTGACCCAAAAGGATTTTTCTTTGTTTTCATTCTCTATGTTTCATTCTTCTAGTTCTATGAGTATTTGGGGAATGATGACATTTTCGAGCTCTATGACAACATTGTAGCAAAGACATATTGACCCCCAATCCATAGATCCCTTATGTATTTTTGGGGGCAATGCCTCCTTCCTTTTTCATGATGTAGATGCTCAAAATATCTTGATTGATATCATGCACTTGATTCTAATTAAATAAGTTCAATTCTTCCTTGATCATTTTTTTACTAACCAATTGATTGAATAATCTTTATTTAATTAATTCATCAAAATTCTTCCTTTAATTAAATAAATCAACTTTATTTAATTAAATCCTAATGTTCTTGATTTGATTAAATAAATCAACTTTATTTAATTAAATTCTAATGTTCTTCAGTTAATTGAATAAATCAAATTTATTTAATTAAATTACTAATCTTCCAATATCCTCTCATTTGATTTAAATAAATTCAAATCATTTAAATTAAATGTCACAATCAACTAATCTCCTCTAAGTTAATTAATCACATATTAATTAACTCCTAACACTAATCCTTCATTCCTCTAGCTTTTGCAAGTTGCATATATGTAAATCAATTTATTTGATTTACTAATTCCCCCTATTTTCATTCAAATATGGCATATTCTTGGAATATTCCATTTATTTGAATTGTACCTCCTAAAGGACTTTTGTCCTCCAAGTTGGAATTAAAATCTCTTACATGTTCTCTCCTTGAGCCACCTTGGCATTAATTCCTCTTACATCTCTCCTTACACAATTCACCTCTTCAAATTCAAATTTTGCCTACATGCATTTAACTTGTACATTGTTCAAAATGTGCTCGACCTCCCTTCATTAGCATGTTGACAAGTGGCACAATGCAATTGGTCCCTTCTTTAATCTCACATTCATCCTTTTCTTCATTCTTCAAACCTTCTCCATTATAAATAGAGGCCTTCTCTATTGATTTGGGATCCACAGTTATCACAACTTCATGCAAAGAGATTATAGTCATTTGAGTTCAAAATATCCATGTTTTCATCCACAATTTCATCCAAGTTAGCATAGGATTTCATCATCCATAGCTAGGTTATTTACATAATCACACATCCATCATCAAGCTTATCAAGGGATTGGGAAAGGGCTTCTTTCCACATCAAAGAAGCACCAATCTCCCTATGGGATACTATTTTGAGCATTAGAATAGTATTTCATTAGTCATTTATTTGGTATTTTACTTTGTTTTCATGTTCTTGTGTTCAAATGAATTTCATTGGGAATGCTTGTTTATACCTGTTTAAGGAGTAATGTTTGCTTTTTTGTCCATGTTTGAGTAGGTCTAGTCAAAGCATTCACATTTTGGCACTGGGAGAGTAGAAATCTCAAAATTAACATTTTTTTAGGTCAATTCCCCTATTTTTTCTCTTTTTTTCTTTCTCAAGACACAAAGACATTGAAGAGGACAAACAACAATGCTATCAGTCCAGCATCGCTATATAGCGACAATGCCTTTGTATCTAAAGGGTGACATTGTATTCATTTTCCTAAGGATTAGATCAACTAAATTCCAAAAGGAAATGTTGGTTGATACTTCGATGCAAACATGGTCTCTATATTTCCATAGAGTGACGCTGATTTCCACAGAGTGGCACTAAAGTTCCAAACAATGACGCTTTTGTGCATTGTGACACTGGGATGGGATAAAAATTAGTTTACAAATTTATTTTGACATGTTCTTTATGTTGTTGATTTCTCCTGATCATTAACCTGTTTATGGCTTTGTTTTTTGTAGATTGATCAGCTTTTGTAGGTTGATGTGACCAAGAAAGAAAAGGAGGAAACAAGGAGAAGGCATCCTATGGAACTATTACATGATTGTGAGAAGTATTTTTTAACATTTTAGGGATACTTATAACCCAATCTTTGGAAATATTGCTATCTTTTAGTTTAGGGCTCAAATATATTTCGTTTGGGCTTTAAAAATAACACACAAAGGGTTAAAAAGAACTTTAGAGACTCACTAGATTTAATTTTGGGTTTTAAAAATTGAACAAACAACTTCAAAGATTTTGTTTTGGTGCTATAAAAAGAACCCATTTACTGCTTTTGAGGTCTAAAATAAACATATGCTTATCTTGTTTTGTAATATTTTTTACAAGATGATACCATTGAAATGTGTATGCACTTCTCTCACGCTTCGCGATGATCTTGAGAATCAAAATCATTTTGGTGATATTAGGTTGTCTAAAATATTGCCTCCACATTTCAAATTTGGGCTCTGAAAATTGAACAAATCTTGCTAGTGTGAGAAAAGGCATCGTGTGTGTTCTCTCCTTGTTCATGAAAACAAGGTTTGATCAAAATACGGATGTACTTTCTCACTTTTGTGTACCTTTAGAGTGCCTGAATTGGTAGGAAAAAGTACTCACCCCAAGGGAATGACCCAAGTGGTAACAAGCATAAGCTAGGCTCTTCCGAATGGCTATACAAATTTGTGGTTGCAAGGAAAGTTTGCAATCAACAAAGCGATGCATGATAGCTCTCCTCTAGTATCTTTATGATGTGTAAAGCCAATTTTCTAAGGTTTGGGAGACCTCTTGAGGGATTTTATCATTGTGTCCTTTGAACTGGATGCCCTTATTACAAACTCTTGTTTAGTAGCCAAAAATACCAATATTTGTTGGCGTCAGGAGGTCGGACCTTTGAAGCCATCCCACATATTTGTGATTCTTTGTAGATATGAAAAGTTCATCATGAGAGATTCATGAGAACTAAAGATTGGCTAACCCATAGAAGTGAGTGTCGTGGAGGGAAGCCAATGTGGTCAAGCTTCTAATCATTTTCTCTAAATAAGTGCAACTAGATTTATCCAAGTGGGAATTAAACAAATATTTTCTTTTCCATCCTAGGGTTGTGCAATCTTTGAGTCAATTAAACACATTTCTTGGATCCAAAATCTTGAGAACAAACATTCAACAAAGTCATCAAATTTCAAACCTTTAGAAGAAGCAAATACCTTTGAAAAATCCAAGTGCTACTGCTTGTCCCTAGGGATATCATCCTTAGAGGCTTCTAAGTATTTGGATTTATATCTTAATTTTCTCTCTAAAGTCAATATTAGGGAACTATTTCCTTGATTCTCTTGATTTCCACATAATGGACTTTGTGGGATGAAAATAAATTGAGACATTAGACATTTAGGTTGAAAAGCTAAGAAATAAAGTGTTTGTGGTAAAAAGAATCCATTAAGAAAAGATAAAAGAAAATTGAGCCCCACACATGTGTTTTCTCAAATTATTTCCCACAAGATCAAAATCCCAAAACCAAAGCCCATCAATCGTCACAAATGTCTTAGTCCAAGCAATCTCAAGAAACGTCAGTCTATGCTTTATTAAGTTAGAGAAAGATTATTCTATAACTTTTACAAACTTGCATCAAAGGACAACCCAAACTTGTACTCATTTTATTACTGTCAAAATCCATCTCCCTTCCAACGTTTTGAGTATCTCACTTTGTAGGGTTGAAAACTTCTTAGAAGTATAGCATGTTCTTCAATACCTAGGTCTTGTAAACAAAAGTCTCTCTAAGTTCACTTAGGATCAAAATCAACACTTTCATTCACCCCAAAACATCAATCAAAACCCATCTCACAAGAAACTCTTTGAATCTTGGAAAAATCCTTCATACTAGAATTTTGAAAAATCCCTTAAATCAAATCAAAATCATATTGTTTGACTAGGTGTGTGTAGATGAATCCTTCTTCATACACTTAGTTAAATTATCACCTTATGGACAAGTTTATTCCAAGGCAACATCCAACCTCTTGGAGTTTAGGAGTTCATTATCAAATCCAAATCAAATAAAAATCAAATCCAAATCAAGTCAAAATCAAATCCAAATCAAATCCAAAATCAAAAATCCAAAAGTCCTAAAGTCTAGTATTTTCTCCAAGGTTCTTAAGAGTTCAATCATTCACATCATCCATCTTTCATTTATCTCATCACCACCCTTTGATCATTAGCATCTTAGACTTTCCTTTTTGAACCTAACTTGTTAAGACTAATCTAAGGAGTTAGAGGTTCACCTCCCACATTCTTGACAATTTATCCTTATTTTATGGTCAAAACTAGATCTCAACACAACAAGAACATGGAAATAAAGAAACATCCACTTCAAGTGGCTTAAGTCAAACTACACCTGAAATCAACCCCATTGGATCTAGCAATCCCCCACTCAACCTTCCTCAACTACCACAAGATCTTCAAGAGGGAGGTTTCCAAGTGGAGGATGTCACCAACAATGTCCTAGGGATGACTCAAGACAAAATCATAGAAATGGTCCAAAATCCTAAATATCACAAAATTGTCAATGCAATGATGAGGCTTAATCCTTCACAATACATGTTAAAATTAGCAAAGGAAGGGGCTAACATCCCTTCTAATTATGATGTGAGCACTATTGTAGAAAAAAATCTTGTGTTTATGCCACCGGTATCATTCATACATTCCTTCCAAAACATCATTCAACCCATCTCGCAACCAACATCATCTCATGCTCCAAGTCAACCCATGGTTACCAAAGGTAGTTCATTGCTTCATGCTCTTCAAACACATCCCTTTGTAAATAACCAATATTTTGATGCAAACACCATCTTGGGTGAATCAAATATCATTCCCCAAAACCCAAAACATCCATCTATTCCACTCGTCTTTCATGACACCAATAATCCATCCACTTTCACCGCATCACCGACATATTCCCTTGACACACAAGTCTCTCTCCCATGACTTCACAAGGAAAAGGGGGACTACTTGGACAAGGGGAAATCTTTGATCCCTCATCATCACTTTCTCAAGGAAACACACCACCCATCTTCTCACCATTTCCCCCTCTACCATTAACATCCACATAAATCCTCAATTTAGGGAAACCCCACTTGACCAATGTCCAATCAACCCAATAAAAGAAATCCTTCAATCATGAATCAAATCAACATACCCAATCCTACGATCATGCCACCAATATTACAACACCAAGTGGCACCAATCCAAACAACACAATGAATCACTACACCATCTATAAACATGGTCTCCCAAGGACCTATCATATCAACTGCACCATCCACCACACAACCCCCTTATCATCAATCCAATGGAACCTCAATAGCCACCTCAACAAAATCTCATCACAACATCTCACACCATTCCAAATCCTCCACCTCCACCACTGAAACAAAACATGGAAAATCAATACAGTATCACAATGCAAGCTGCCCAACAAGACTATCAAAAAGAATTTGAGAAATTTCAAGCTACATAAACTACTCAAAAAGCACAAGCACAACAAGCCGCACAGCAAGCACAACAAGCTGCTCAAGTGCAAGCTCAAGCTTTATTGCAACAATAAAAAGCTGCACAAGTTGCCCAAGTTTCCCAAGCTGCTCAAGCAACACAAGTCACACAAGCTGCACAAGCTGCCTAGGCCGCCCAAGAAGCCCAAGCTCAGTATCAAGCCCAACAAACTCAAACTCAAGAACAATACCAATAAAAAAAACAAGCAACCCAACAAAAAGCTTTGCAACAATACCAAGCACAACAAGAAGCAGCTCAACTATTAGCCCAACAACAAGCATTGTTGGCACAATAGTGGTAAGACCAACAACAAGAATTGTTAGCACACCAGCAACAAGACCAACAAAAAGCATTGTTGGCACAACAAAAATTGCAGGCATACCAACAAGTGTTGGTCACACAACAAAACCTGCACCCATCTCCCATGAACACACAAAACAACCCACCCATACTCAAATGATCAAACCACATCAAAACACATTCATCCCACCATTTGTTCTGCAAAACGATGTGTCTGCACAAATCAAATTTCTCTCACAACAAGTGCTAGACCTAAAATTTGGAAAAAAAAATGAAACCCAAAGAGAATTTGTGCCCTTATCCTTTTAACAGAAGCATTGTGATGGTTCCATTCCCAAAAGGGTTTGAGATACCTAAATTTGACAAATATCATGGGATTGGTAATCCTGAAGATCACATCAGGGAATTTCATGTTCACTGTATGGAAGTTGGATACAATGACACTTATCTAATGCAACTATTCCCTCAAAATTTGGCTGGGCCAGTGATGGAATGGTTCTCTCGCCTTCCTCCTAGAATCAAAAAGTTCCAATAAATTGTGGTTGCATTCATACAGAATTGCAAATTCAACATATGCATGGGCGTGCATCTAGAAGCACTATCTGCTCTTAAGCAAGCTAAGGGGGAAACATTCACATCATTCTTACAATGATGGAAATCCAAGGCCAACAAGAGCAAGTGGACTACGCCAAAAGAACAACAAATATGTACTATCAATGCTAATCTTGAAGGAACCTTGTCCTTCCATCTAAAAATGCAATGCATCACCACATATGAATAGTTGATCCCAAAGGTGCTCAACATTGAATGAGCCCTTATCACACAAGGGGGGACACCTAATTATTAAGATAATCTTCCATCAACTAGTTATAATGAAAAACCTCACACATGGGCAAAGAACAAAAATGTTACTAACAATGGTGTGGTTGATGCAAAAGTTGTTATCAGTACCCCAAGGAGAAACACCCAATCATATCAACAACCACAAGTCAAGAACCAAAGCAACACACAATCCAACACATTATCACAACAACCCAACGACCAAGAAGTCAATAACTTGAACAATCAAGGGGGACCACCCCCAAGGAAATACACAGTGCTTGAGGAACCAATTGAGTCTGTCATGCAATGGGTAGTCTAGGAAAATCTCATCAAGAGACTCTAGTTAAACCACCATTGTATGAGAAGAAACAACTATGTGATTTTCACAAGATAAAGGGACACACATCAACCAGCTGCATGTGGCTTGATAATTTGATTCAAGACCTCATCGATGATAGAACCATAAATGTTGAACATCTTGTAAGAAATCAAGATTTAAATATATACACGAATCCAATGCCAAATCACAATAAGGGGAATAACAATGGTAAGAAAAAGTATAATAATGTGAACCATGTTTATGCCCATTTGATTGCATCCTTAGATGTTGTTACACCCTTAGATGAATGGGTTACTGTTGTCAGTATCAAAGGAACCCAAGCCTACTGTGGAGTCACCACATGTGGTGGAAAATTTACCATTTTGGGACCATCCCAAGCACCCAAAGCATCTGCTACCAATCCAAAGTCAATTCCCAGTGGGTATAATGTCTTAGATCAGTTGAAAAGAACCCCTACCCAGATCTCCATCATGGAGTTGCTGAAAATCTCGCTTGCACATAGGAAAATACTAGAAGAAGCATTGGCTTCATCCTCCATCCCAATGAATCTTGACATAGACCAATTCCAAGCTATGGTCAGACACATTACCACACCACATCTCCTAACATTTTCTAATCAGGACTTTCCAATGCAACCATCTCATAATTGCACACTCCATCTCAAAGTCCCAGTCCATAAGAATAAAGTCAAAAGAGTCTTGGTGGATGGAGGTGTAGGCTTGAATATTTGTACTCTCAAGCCAATAAAAAGTATGGGATTCTCTGAAGATGTTATTGAAAAAGGTAAAGGTATCAAAATCATGGCATATGATGATTATGAATGGGTGTCTCAATGCACCATTCAACTCCCTATTCAAGTAGGGCCAACTATCATGGAAACTACATGCAAAGGACCCTGAATCTGGAACTACCTTATAATATGCTCCTGGGGTGCCCATGGATTCGTGGGATCCAAGATGTTGCATCCACCTTCCATTAATGTATCAAGTTTTCCTATCAAAATCAAGAGGTCACAATCCATGGTGATCCCAAGCCATTTTATTTTTGCAAGAATTTGGAAGCCAAGTACTACAAAATACCCCAAGTACAAAAAAAATGATGAAGGTCCTACGATTCCATATATAGACACATCTACCTTAGCCTCCACTTCTAAGACAAAGACACCCACTATTCCTGACATCTTTGATATCAAATTCATTAACCAAGACAATGAGTGTGGGGATTACAAAATGAAAAAGAGTGCCTTTGTAATAGGAGAGTTACCTCAATCTCCTTGATCTCATGGACAACCTCAACCAATTAACACATCAACCCAAACCTTCAAAGCAAACCTCTCCAGATTCAAAAAGTGGGGGGACCTAAGTCAGGAAGTGGTAGACGAAAGGGATATGTCAAGCTTATTGTATCAAGATGAAAGGCTCGTACCTGATCTTCTCATGGACAATAACAACAAAGACTGTAGTTAATCAAAGGATGGGGCTATAACAGAAATGAAAAGCTTGGGAAAAATGATAATGGCTTGCTAGAACTTATCATTCCTAAGAAGCATATAAAGAATCTTGGTCTTGGATGTACCCCTCAAAAAATAACCATACTTGGCAAAGGTGCCCTAGTTAAAATAGTTAAAGCTTCCCCCTCGGTTCTTGTATCGATTACTTATCCTTTTAAGGACCCCTTCATTGACCTACCTATGTTATTAGAAGATTCCTCTCTTCTCATGATTAGTACCCTATCTTTTGAACCAAGTAGCCATACCAATGAGCTAAAGTTAGTCTATCTCCAACTCATCAATTATGACCAATGAGGACCACCGATTTTAGACACATTTGAAAACAATGAGGCTCTCTCAGAATTCATGGGATTACATTATACAATACCATGTGGAGACTACAAATTTGTGTTCAAAATTGAGCTAGAAACATTCATATTATGGGGAAACAATTGAATCCCTTGGTTGTAAAAGTGAAAATTTAAGAATAATATCTAGGTCTTTGAGTGAAAACCACACTATTGCACTCTTTGACCCAAAAATAGTAAAAAAAAGGGTTGTATCCAATGGTGAAAACCTCTCTGAGGTGCCAGAGGATGAGGGATTCAATCTTCTCCTCATTGCTATCCATCAGGAGAAGTCAATAGTCTTGGCAGAAAAGTGCAATCCAGTTAGTTTGGGGACCAAGGAAACACCACATACCACATTCTATGAAGAATCACTATTGACAGAAGAACAAGAACTTTTAGTTTCATTTCTGGGGAAAGAAAAATAAAATTTGCATGGACCTATGCTGACATGTATGGTCTTGATCCAAAATTTTTGGTTCATCATCTATCCACTTATCGAGAAGGAAAACCAGTAAAACAAAGACTAAGAAAGATGCATCCACAAATAGCATTACTGGTCAAAATTGAATTACAAAATCTCCTTGATGATGGCTTCATATGATTGATTGATTATCCTGAATGGGTTTCAAACCTGGTACTAGTCACTAAGCCCATTGGGGGCATCCACATCTGCACTAACTTCAGGGACCTAAACAAGGCATGCCCCAAGGATGACTTCCCTCTTCCCAATATCAACATGATTGTGGATCAAATAGCAGGGCATGAAGTGTTTTCATTAATAGAGGGGTTCTTAGGGAACAATCAGATAATGATAGCCAAAGATGATCATCACAAAACAACTTTCACCTATTCATGGGGGACCTATTGCTAGAATATGATTCCATTTGGGCTAAAAAATGAAAGAGCTACCTATCAAAGAGTTATGATTTTGATCTTCCATGACATGATTCACAAAACTATGGAAGACTATGTGGATGAAATATTGGCCAAATCAAAGAAATGTTGAGATCACATATCGACACTAAGCTCCATCTTTGATAGGCTAGAAGAATACAAGGTTAGACTCAATCCAAAGAAGTGTGTCTTAGGTGTACAGTCAAGAAATTTCCTTGGGTACATTGTGTCTATGAGGGGAATCGAGATAGACCCTACAAAATTCAAGGAAATTCTCGAGATGGAGGCACCAATAATAGTGAAGCAATTAAGGGGTTTACAAGGAAGGCTCCAATCCATTCATCGATTTATAGCATAGTTATAACCTAAGGATATCCCATATTCTCATCTACTCCACAAGGGGGTGGCATACAAATGGGATGAGAAATGTGATCAAGCGTTCAACAAAATCAAGGAGTACTTTCTCACACTACCAGTTCTCATGCCACCAATTCTAGGCAAGCCATTGATCATGTATATATCTGCAACAACAACCACCCTTGGTGCTCTCTTAGCACAACATGATGAAAATAGGAAAGAGATGGATCTTTACTACATCAGTAGGACCATGGTAGGACATAAGCTAAATTATACATCCGTTGAGAAGGCTTGCTTAGTAGTCATGTTCACTGCGCAAAAATTCAAACACTATATGCTAGCACATTAGCAAAAACTCATTTCCAAGATAGACCCTCTCAAGTATTTGATTTCTAAAACAATGATCACAGGGTAAATGGCTAAATGGGTTATGATCCTAGCAGAACACAACATTGAGTATGTAGAATGGAAGGCCATTAAAGGACAAGTAATTGCAGACCAGCTGGCAGAGGCACCAATATACTCAAAGAACCCATTTGTATCAGAATTCCTTGATGAGTCCATCTTTAACATAAGCATAGAAGATCATTAGAAAGTATATTTTGATGGATCTTACACACAACATGGGTCAGGAGCCAAAGTCTTCTTCATTACTTCTCAAGGAGATTACAAACCTAAATCATATAAGTTGTCTTTTCCTTGCACAAATAATATTGTATAATATGAGGCTCTCATCATAGGACTCAAAATTGTAGTATAATGGAAGATTATGGTACTCAAGTTCCATGGAGACTCATAGCTTATCATCAACTAGGTCAATGGTGAATACCAAAAAAAAGATGAAAAATTGACTCCATACAAGAAACTAGTGGAAAACCTCAAAGAATTCTTCATTGACATCACATTTGAGCAAATACCAATTGAAAAAAATAGGGGAAAAAATGCTATGGCAACAATCAAATTGCTACTAGATTTCCCATGCAACATCCCTAAACAAGAATTCCTTACAGAGCAACTTCTCATACTAGCTTTCAAGGTACTAGAGTATGAATTTGTGTGTGAAATTGTTGGTCCCGGTGACCCTTGGTATCATGACATTTACACCTACTTGAGAATAGGAGTCCTCCCCATTGATATCACCCTAAACCTTAAAAGAAATTTTTTCAAGAAGTCATCCCATTTTATCATCTTAGGAGACACCCTATACCATAGGAGTATCGAGGCAACCCTATTACGCTGTCTTAACTTCAAGGAAGCTTTGATTTCTTTAATTGAGGTACATAGTGGCATTTGGAGATCACATTCAAGTGGTATGACCTTGACTAAGAAAATGCTAAGGACTAGGTATTATTGGCCTACAATGGAGAAGGAAGCTCACAATTATGTCCAAAGATGTGTGCAGTGTCAACAGCATGAGGATCTCATCCATGCACCAACTTAGGAGCTCCACCCAATCATTACACCTTGGCCCTTTTCATAATGGGAGATCAATCTCATTGGTAAAATCACCCCCACCTCATCTAGTGGACATAAGTTCATTATCACTGCCACTAAGTATTTAACGAAATGGGTAGAGGCCATTCCAATGACCTATATTATAGGAAAGTATATTTCCAAGTTCATCCTAAACTACCTAATTTTCTGTTACAGTGTCCCTCAAGCCATTATCTCAGATAACAAGACACCTTTCAAAAACTAGGATCTTTGAGACCTTTGCCAAAATTCAATATCCAACATCACTTTTCTACTCCATACTACCCCCAAGGAAATGACCAAGCTGAGGCTACCAATAAAACCATCTTGAAAATCCTAAAGAAAAAATTCAATGAAGTTGGTCGTGATTCATACCTACAATTGAATCATGCCTTATAGTCCTACGGAATGAGTATCCACACGCTTATAGGTCTAAAACCTTTCTCCCTAGTCTACGAATCAGAAGCCATCCTTCCTATTGAGATCAAGCTCCCATCCTTAAGAATATCATTATAGAATCTCATCATTGATGAAGAATATTAGGTGTCATGGTTGAACGAGCTAGAACTACTGGATGAGTAGTGCATGGATTCCTTAAACCATTTGCAAGTTTACCAAAACTGTCTCAAGTAAAACTATAACAAGAAGATTAGGAATCGTACCTTTCAAGTCTGAGAGCTTGTATTGAAGGAGAATCAGAAAAATGTACCAAATCCAGATAACAAGGGAAATTTTGAACCCGACTGGTTGGGACCCTTCATCATCATGACAAGTTACAAATTAGGAGCATATCAGTTGTCAACACCAGAAGGGGAGCCTCTATAGGATCCCGTAAACAAATCCCATCTCAAAAAATTTTATGCCTAAGCTTGCAAGGTATAAATCCAAAAAAATCCAAAAAAAAATCCAAAAAAATAAGAAAAAGGATTAGAAATAGTAAAGAAAAAAATTGTCCTCTAGTGAAAACCACTTCAGTGGCACTTTGGGCAAGTACCTTGGTGAAAACCTGGCAATTAGGCACCTTGTGTAAATAAGCACTTTCCATCCACCATGATCTATGTGGCTTGTTCAGTATCATTCATCCATCACTTCCATATCTCCATCCATCACCCATCCGTGTTTGCATCATAGCTTGATCATGTGTTTGTATCATGATCCCTCCCAGTACTACTTGGCCCATTCCTAAGGTTAGTTTGTCCTACCTATATTGGAGTAGTCTATCACATCACATTGGGGGCATGTACTTATGACTGCATTGGATCAAATTCATGTATATTCTTCAAATCTCCCTTAAAATAAAAAAATCCAAAAATTAGAAAATCCAAAAAAATCCAAAACATATCAAAATCCAAAAATAGGTCAAAAAGTCAAAAAAAGTCAAAAAATAAAGTCGTCTTATTGAACTATAGGTCTCTAAGCTCTAAACGTAGGAAAGGTTGATCTTTGATCATCCCTCGAGACACCCTAGGTCAGTCCTTTAGGGGTTCATCATAATAAACTGTCAATCCATTTATTCATATCTCATCAATAAATGAGTTTTTGTCAATCGAACTATGTGGTCTTTGCGTGTATAACATAGGAAAGGCTAATCTTTGATCAGTGCCTGATGCCCCTAGGATAGGTCTTTAGGTTAGGTTCTTGGTCAAAATCTTAGAAAACACAAAAACATTGGAAAATTTAAAAATAAAAACATTTGCAAAACATCTCAAAAAATACCAAAAACAACCTCAAAAATTTTCAAAACATCCAAATATTTGAAAAAAAAATCCATTTGTTCCATCTCGCTTTCACCCTCAATAAACATCCACTCATAATAAATGATCATCACCCCCAACCTTTGGTGAAACAGTCAGAAACAATTATAGCAGATTAAGAGTGAAAACTCAAACATTGAGGTCTCAAGTCTAGGTCAATAGGTAAAAAAGTTGGTAAACTCTTGGTATTAATAGCCCATCATCCAGTTAGTCCTAAAATCATCTGATAACATCATGCCCTAGGATGCATCCTTCTTACAATGGACATCAACATCAGGCATCACCATGGATTAGTCTTGGCTAGAGGTATGAAGAACATTAGCTTGTTTGTTTACTTGATCTTTGTGTTGTTGAATTTTCTTATTGCACTCATTCCAATGATCTCTCGATGATTTCTAAACAAAATGATTTAGAGAGAAAGGAATGGGGCATTGATCATTATCTTGTTATCTGCTATTCTTGTTGGATATTCTTGTAATATAATCTTGGTCATGCTTATTTTGTTTGGTCTGTAGGGAGGGTGTTTTAGGTGTCTTGTTGAACACATAGGAAGGCTTTCCTTTCTATGTTTTCGTCCAAGATGTTTAATATATATGAACTACATTCTAAATAGGGTTTTGTATGCTAGGTGTGAACAAGGACACTCCTATCCAATTTTCAAGTCAAAGTCTATCGTATTAGGTACAACACCATCCTGGTCCTTTATACCTTGATGCATTGTATCTATGTGTGTTATCAAACATAAGGTAAGCAAGCTCTTTTAAGATCTCGATTCCTGTTAAAAGAAACATCATCATCATCTCTCATCATTATTTCTAATAAAGTCTCGGTAGATCATGGACTTGTTGGATCCTCTTTTCATCATCTCATTTCTTCTTTCTTCTCTCTGTGCTAACATGGTATCATGACAGTCGACCAAAACATCACCAATGTATCCATCGTACATCCACAATCCATTAGCATACATATGCATTTCATATTTTATAACACATCATATGCATCTCACATTCATAGCATAAATCAAACCACTATCATGCATACATCTCATAATCATAGCATATCACATCATCCATCTCACATGCATTGCATCATCATTGAAGATGTTTAGGATAATATAGATTTGTTATTCTCAACATCTTAGTTCATCTCATTTGCATCATCATACTAATATAGATCTATTAGTCTAAGCATCTCATTACATAACCATCCATACATCCATCTTGGACCTCTTTGTTGCAAGATCGACCCCGAAAATCCAAATTTTCATTCGATCTCTCAAGGGGGTAGTATACCAGTGTAATTCTTCTTTCCGTTGGGGCAATAGTGGAGCATTTGAAAAAATCAGATTTTTTTTGAATTTTTGATCTCGGTAAGGTTATTCTTTGAACCAACGCAATAGGTACATTGCTTCAAAGAGGGGAAAAATGTAGACGCTCAAAATATCTTGATTGATATCATGCACTTGATTCTGATTAACTAGCTTCAATTCTTCCTTGATCATTTCTTTACTAACCAATTAATTGAATAATCTTTATTTAATTAATTCATCAAAATTCCTCCTATAATTAAATAAATCAACTTTATTTAATTAAATCTTAATGTTCTCTCTTTGATTAAATAAATCAACTTAATTTAATTAAATCCTAATGTTCTCTCTTTGATTAAATAAATCAACTTTATTTAATTAAATCCTAATGTTCTTCAGTTTTTTTATTCAAGGGGTAAATGCTTTTGACCAGAGCTATGAACTGGAATACAACCATTCAACAATACCACCCCAATGGGGTTTGAACTTTGGTGGCAAGAATAACAATGCCACCTTTAAACCATCACACCATGCCAATACCGGCTCCTAATGTTCTTCAGTTAATTGAATAAATCAGATTTATTTAATTAAATTACTAATCTTCCAATATCCTCTCATTTGATTTAAATAAATTCAAATCATTTAAATTAAATGTCACAATCAACTAATCTCCTCTAAGCTAATTAATCACATATTAATTAACTCCTAAAACTAATCCTTCATTCCTCTAGCTTTTGCAAGTTGCACATATGTAAATCAATTTATTTGATTTACTAATTCACCCTATTTTCATTCAAATATGGCATATTCTTGGAATATTCCACTTATTTGAATTCTCCCTCCTAAAGGACATTTGTCCTCCAAGTTGGAATTAAAAGCTCTTACATGTCCTCTCCTTGAGCCACCTTAGCATTAATTCCTCTTACATCTCTCCTTACACAAGTCACCTCTTCAAATTCAAATTTCACCTACATGCATTTAACATGCACATTGTTCAAAATGTGCTCCACCTCTCTTCATTAGCATGTTGACAAGTGGCACAATTCCATTGGTCCCATCCTTAATCCCACATTCATCCTATTCTTCATTCTTCAAACCTTCTCCATTATAAATAGAGGCCTTCTCTATTGATTTGGGATCCACAAGTTGACACAACTTCATGCAAAGAGATTATAGTCATTTGAATTCATAATATCCATCATTTCATCCACAATTTCAGCTAAGTTAGCATACAATTTCATCATCCATAGCTAGGTTATTGAAATTTTGCATCAAGAATCACACATCCATCATCAAGCTTATCAAGGGATTGGGAAAAGGCTTCTTTCCACATCAAAGAAGTGTCAATCCCCCTATGGGATGTTGGTTTGAGCATTAGAATAGTATTTCATTAGTAATTTATTTGGTATTTTACTTTGTTTTCATGTTCTCGTGTTCAAATGAATTTCATAGGGAATGCTTGTTTATACTTGTTTAAGGACTAATGTTTGCTTGTTTGTCCATGTTTGAGTAAGTCTAGGCAAATCATTCACACATGACATAGCTTCATTTCAGGAACATATGACTTGGTATAGGGATTTCCATGTAATATCTCATGTCTTAGGATGGAATATTGGCTACTTTAAAGTAGTTGCTCACTGTAATGGTGTTAGCAACCACTTTAAAGTGGAGGAATACATCAATGATATCTTTGAACATTTTGCATATTTTAGGGTGTGATTTTCTTTTTCTTGTGATGCATCATTTTCTTGGTGGTGTCATGGGTTTTATGTCCTTCAAGAGTGCAATATTTCTAAGTGTATGACTTTCTCTTAGTGTCTTGATGCGACACAAGGAATCCCCTAAGTGGTAATCTGTTACTCTTGAATTGTCCTCTCTTGGAGACATTAGGCATGATTATCCCTAAGAAGAACACCTTACACAAATGAAGCAAGATCCCTTTGAATAAAAACCTATAAACATAACATTCATAAGTGTTTAGCATTATGGTGCCTTATTGAAGTTTTTAGGAGGATAACTTTGACATGGCATGGGAGCCTAATATGATTATCTCATTTTCCACTCTTTTGGGATACTCACTTAGTAGGCGACCTAGGGTTCCACTACCCCAGAGTAAGCACATTTTTCATTTGCATAGTGGACATCAAGTTCTTCTTGTGAATGTTTTAGGACAAATAGTTGATATGTGTTCCACATTACACTGGATAGTCAAGGCTTGATCCTTTCCCCTTTTCTTGGACAAATAGTTGAGACATGTTCCACATCGTGTTGGATAGTCGAGCCTTGATTCACTTCCCTTCCCTTCTTGGTCTTTGATAGTGTATGATTGTGTATCTTTATCATTGTTGCATACATAAGTGTCTTGAATGTCTACAGTGTGAGTCTGACATGGGGTCATGTATTCTCACTAAAGTGGGGGAAAAATGTACTATAGAAAAAAGTATCCCTTTTTCACACATAATTTGGGAGTGAATAATTAATATTAAAAAAGTATCTCTTTTTCACACTTAATTTAGACGATCTTCTCAATGTAGGAAAAATATGTAGCAGAGGATACAATCTAGTGTTTCAGGATGATGGTTGTGAAATTAGAAAAGGAAGCTTCAGAACCTTGGTTGTAGTAGGAACAAGGATTGAAGGAATTTTTTATAACCTCAAAAGGTGGTGGTGCTAAGTGCTTTATGTCACAAATAAATGAAACTTGGCTATGGCATAGAAGAATGGGTCACATAAATTTTGATAGCCTTTTGAAGATAAACTCTACTCAAGCTATGAGAGATTTGCCAAGAATTAAAAATCCTATCAATACAACTTGCAAAGAGTACTAGTTTGGAAACAAGATAATGAAGAGGTTTTGAACTAAAGAATATTCTATGGAAAGACCTTTGGAGTTGGTGCATACAGACCTATGTGGACCTTCCAAAACAAGAAGCTCTCAAAGTGACATGTATTTTATGTTCTTAATTGATGATTACTGTAGAATGACTTGGGTGACATTTCTCAAAGAAAAATCAGAAGCTTTACATAAGTGTAAATCATTTAAATTGATGGTTGAGAATGAAATAGATTTGATGATCAATTGTTTGAGGTTTGATAGAGGTGGTGAGTTTACTTCAAATTAGTTTAATAGTTTTTATGAAGATCATGGGATAAAGAGACATTTATCAACTCCTAGGACTCTACAACAGAATTGGGCTATGTAAAGGAAGAATAAGATAGATCAAGAGACAAAAGGAACCATAATGAAGGAAGATAATCTATCAGATGGATATTGGAGAGAAGATATTCATACTGAAGTATACATTCTTTATAGAGGACAAGAAAGAGTGAATAGTTCAAAGACCCCCTATGAACTATGGTATATAAAACCTCCTACTATGAAATCCTTTGGAGTGTTTGGAAGAAATTGTTATATCAGGAAGGATGATGAAAACTTGGGAAAGTTTGATGCAAGATCAGATGAAGGAATCTTCCTTGGATATTCTACAAAGAGAAAGGCATACAAATGCTACAAAAAAAGGTTAAAAAAAATATAGTTGAAAGTGAAAGTTTCAAAGTGGATGAAGAATCACACCAAATCTCAGCACTAATAGAAGGATATGAATCTAATGAACCCCGTTGTAGTGAAGATGAGGAATAAAAGGAAGAAGAGAAAGAGAAAGATATGAGAATAGAAGAGGAAGAAGCTCTAGAAAATATTCCTAAGAGTCCTAAATATGTGTAGAAAAATCATTTAGAAGATCAATTCATTGTAGATAAGAGAAAAGGTGTGTTGACAAGGAGAAAAGTTACCATGATAGAGGGACATGTAAATTATTGTCTACTTTTTTAAGTAGAACCTAAAATAGTAACCAATGCATGCAAGAATGAGAGTTGGATCAATGCTATGGAAGACTTGAATTGATGCAAATTGAGAAGAATCAAACATGGGAAGTAATCCCAAGACTAGCAAACAAGAATGTGATAGGAACTAAATGGGATTTTAGGAACAAATTGAATGAGGATGGAAAAGTTGTTAGAAACAAGGCTAGGCTTGAGTGTAAGAGCTACTCACAAGTGGAAGGAATAGATTTTGAAGAAAAAATTTCTCTAGTGGAAAGAATGGAAGCCATTAGGATTTTTTTGGCTTTTGCGGCACATAGAGACTTCAAAATGTATCATATGGATGTCAATTTTGCATTTTTGAATGGTGAGTTAGAAGAAGTGGACATTGAACAATTGAAAAGTTTTAAGTTATTAGAAGATGTTGATATGGTTTGCAAATTGAAGAAAGAATTGTAAGGACTCAAACAAGCTCCTAGAGCTTTATGTGCAAGATTGGATAGGTACTTGTAGCAAGGATTCAAAAAGGGTACTATAGACAACATTATTTATTTGAAATTAGAGGGAGATCAAATCTTGATTGTGGTTGTGCATGTTGATGCCATAATATTTAGAGTAAATGAAGGAATGTGTATAAGGTTTGCAAAGGAGATGCAAAATGAGTTTGAGGTTTTGATGTTTTGGGAGATGAATTTCTTCCTTGGGCTACAAATCAGTCAATTAGAAAAATATATATTCATTTCACAATAAAATTATGTCAAGAAAATGTTAAAGAAGTTTGGAATGAAGGATTCTAAACTAGTATGTAATCCCATGGTCACTAGTTGTAAGTTGAGAAAAAATGATGAATCTCCTAAGACATATCTAAACAATTACAAATCACTGATTGGTGGTTTTCTATATCTAACTACTACTAGACTGGAACTCATGCATTTAGTTTGTCTTGTGGCAATATTTCAAGAATATTCTAGAGAATCACATGCGGTAGAAGTCAAAAGGATATTCAGATATTTGAAGGGCACTCTAGACATTGGTCTATGGTATCCTAGGGATATCAATTTCTCTTTGAGTGCTTATACAAATGTAGATTGGGAAGGTTGTGCATATGACATAAGAAGTACAAGTGGAGGTGCTTTCTTTCTTGGAAGAATATTAGTTTCTTGGATAAGTAATAAACAAGATTTAGTATCATTATCTAATGTAGAGGTAGAATATATTGTTCCAACGTCTTCCTACACACAGGTGTTGTGGATGAAGTAGTCATTGAAGGATATTAGAGTTTCATATGATGAACTTATTTCTATTTTGTGTGATAATAAAATTTCTATCAACATTTCCAAAATAATAGTAATGCATTCCAATACAAAGCATATCTCTATCTGATATCACTTTCTAATAGACAAATTTGCTGAGAATGAAGTGAAGCTGGAGTATGTGCCTACAAAGGATCAAGTAGGAGACATTTTTACAAAGGACCTTCAAAAAGATACATTTGAGTATCTCCGATAGTAACTAGGGGTTGTTGGAACTCCTTCCAAATAGATGCATAAGTGGTGCATTTGTCTAGGGGAGCAATTCAAGATACATTTTTGGTCCTGGACTGATGGAGGCTACCTCTCAAGAGGAGTAGGTAGTAGTTTTCTTTTGTTGGTGTAGTTAGGGGAGCATATATTATGCCCCTAAGGGGGAGACAATAGTAGAAAAATATAAATGGAGACAAAGTAAATGGGAGAGAAAATAGTTTGTAGATGTTTCTTGAAGTATTGTATGCAGGTGTTTCCCTTTACCATTGATGTCAAAGGGGGAGAGAGTGGTATCTAAAAAACAAAAAGAAAATTATGGAGAGTGTGATGTCTAAAAAAAAGGTAAAAAGAGAGAGAGAGTAAAGTATAGAGAAAGAAAGAAGTTTGAAATGTAAGAAGTTTCCTAGTAAGGGGGAGAGTTTCTTGAGTGCTACTTGATGTAAAAAAAATTTTGTTGTTGATGGTTTTTCTAAACTAGTGTTGCCATTAATGACAAATGGGGAGATTGTTGAATATTTGGTGTTGTAATTGTTGTCAACCCTTTGGTGTTGTAATTGATGTCAACCTCTAGTGTGGTTATGGTGAGAAGATATTTGTGGTGTTGAGAAGGTGTTGCAAATGTTGTGAAATGTTGACAAGGTGTTTGTGGTGTTGCAAGTGGAGCATGATCTCTTGGTTTCCAAGTGCTTTTGAGAAAATTTGAATAAATATTGTACAAGGTGATAGAGGGTGTTTTGTGTTGTGCTCCTCTTTCTTCATGCTTTAATAAATTCTTGTGTGGTTTGGATGAGATGATAAAAGGTGTTGAGAGGTGTTGAGAGGTGTTGAGAGGTGGATGAGATGATCAAAGGTGTTGAGAGGTGATGATAGTATGTTCCTTGTGAAGAAATTTTTCAAGGGGAAATGAAATTTCTCCACATTTATTTGTATTGGGATTTCTTGTCTTGCAAATTTGGCAATAGGCTTATGTTTCTCACATCTACCTTCCCTTATATTTTTGGTGTTAAATTGTTCCACAAGGTTAGCTAGTGAGTTGTATGTTTTTGGCAGTGTGGCTAGTTGCACAAAATGAAAGTGTTATTCAATTTCAAGTGGTTGTGTTTGTGGCATTGAATATTTTTTTGGTGTTATAATATTCTAGGTTGTTGTGTAATGTTCTTATGTGGTTAGCATGGTGTTTTTGAACCTAGAGAAGCATGTATGTGGTTGCTTGATAGTGTTAGTGTAGGTTTGGATGAACTAACATGATATTTTTATTTGTGAATATTGTTTATTGTTTGTGGAAGCATGGTGAAGTTTGCCAGTGTAGATTTAGGTCTTGGTTAACCCTTAATGTGATCCACCTTATTTTATTTCCATTATGGAAGTGTTTGGTGTCAACCTATTTATTGATTGCACATTTGACATGCATGTATTTCATTGTGGCTGACCTAGAGAAGTTGATTTAGGTCACGAAGGATATATAAGCAAGGTCAATTGTTTGAGATGTGTGTGAAGTATGTTGTGAATATGATAAATTGTGGTGATCTAATTATGAGCTTAAATTCCTAAGGCAACTGGATACAGTGAGCATAAGGTGTCCACTTTTTAGTGTACCTAAAGTTGTTGTAGGCAATGAGCTAAAGGTTGTGGATGGTGTAGAGTTGTGGTTGATTCTCTTGTTGCTACGAGGTAGTGAACCTCTTTGTAATAATATTCTTCTATTCTCTTCTATTTAAAATAGTGAGTCCTTTGGGCAATGAGCCTTTGGCAGTGAGCATTTATTCTTTCTAGATAGTGAGCCCTTCAGACAGTGAGCCTTTTGTAATCAATGTTGTTATTCATATATATGTGAGTTAATCCTCACCGTAGTTTTTCCCTGATTAGGGTTTTTCACGCAATTTTGGTGTCCTCTTGTGTATGGTTGAGATTGTGCATGTGTTTCATTTTCTCACATTCATGTTAATGCATAATAAGGGTTTGAAGATTAATGAGGGTTTAAAGGTTTTAATGTATAACTAGTTCACCCCCCTTTTCAATTGTCATGTGTTTCTAACACATAGCTCATTAGCACTCCTACATAGGCTTAACTACTACGCTAACATTTTAGACTAGAACTTTTTTCATGGAATATGATCCTTTTAGGGGATTGGTTTCATATCCCTCACAAGGTCAACTAGATTTGGCATGCTTTTAGGGTGGATATTATACCTAGCATATGAAAAGATATAAATTTAGCTATTTTTCCAATTGGTTTATTTATCAATATGTTTTTCTTTTATATAAAGTCATGATATGTTATAATGTCTTATGATAATTCAAGTGTAAGGAAAAAAAGTTATGCATGAGGTGGCCCATTTATAGGCTCTTATTACCCACTGGGGCAATGCCCCTTGTGTAGTGGCTAGAGTTCATCTATCAACCTCTTCCTCTATGGGTCACTACTTTCCTCATGATCGTCGTCATGGAAGGAGTCTTTCTACTCGAGGTACTTGGGAGGCACGCTCCTAGGATTCTCCCACAATTGCAAGAAGGGATCTCATGGTCTACAGGGTTTGTTATGACCTAGTTTTTGGTGTTCTACCTCATTTCCATCCAAAAGAGAAACATCTAGGTAGCCTATTGGTGGTACATTTAACTTGTTTGATTTCAAGTTCCCTCAATTGGCTCTTGCCATCTTACCAACCCATATTACTAAAAAAAGAAGAAAAAGAGAAAGAAAAAGATGATGATGGGTGGGACCCTTCCTTGGACACTCTAGAACCCATTGATGTATGAAGTAAACCAAGTGATTGAGATCCTCCTCCTTCCCCCTACGGTACTACTTTAATTGCCTAATGATATTGTATTTGTGATATTGCTATTAGGATTCAACTGTGTAGTTTTATGAGTCAAATCATTGACCCATGTTTCATGAGTAGTGGTTCATAAGAACCCATCTCTCATGATAGTGAATGGTCCACATAGCACTCATTGCATCTAGGTGATTCTCATAGAGATGAAGCACTAGGCCATCATGGGAGGTCACCCATCCCAATACTACTCCATCTCAAGCATGCTTAACCATGAAGTTTACCCCAAGGTTAAGCCCACTTAGCTTGCAACCCCATTTGGAAAACATTAAACAAGTGTTGTTCTTTGTGAACCATTCATTATAGAGCCCCTTTAGCTCATAAATTTATAAGTAGGAGATATTTTCCATAGTGTGTCAATTCATGATATTGCGATCAGGATTCAACCATGTAGTTTTATGATTCAAACTCATTGACCCATGTTTCATGAGTAGTGGTTCATAAGAACCCATCTCTCATGATAGTGAATGGTCCACATAGCACTCATTGCATCTAGGTGATTCTCATAGAGATGAAGCACTAGGCCATCATGGGAGGTCACCCATCCCAATACTACTCCATCTCAAGCATGCTTAACCATGAAGTTTACCCCAAGGTTAAGCCCACTTAGCTTGCAACCCCATTTGGAAAACATTAAACAAGTGTTGTGCCTTGTGAACCATTCATTATAGAGCCCCTTTAGCTCATAAATTTATAAGTAGGAGATATTTTCCATAGTGTGTCAAATTATGATATTGCTATCAGGATTCAACCATGTAGTTTTATGATTCAAACTCATTGACCCATGTTTCATGAGTAGTGGTTCATAAGAACCCATATATCATGATAGTGAATGGTCCACTTAGCACTAATTGCATCTAGTGATGCTCACATAATTGAAGTAATGGGCCTTCCTGAGAGGTCACCCATCCTATTACTACTCCAACTCAGTCATGCTTAACCATGGAGTTTTCCCCAAGGTTAAGCCCACTTAGCTTGCAATCCCATTTGAGAAACCTTTAGCAAGTGGTGTGACTTGTGAACCATTCACTATAGAGCCCCTTTAGCTCATCAATTGATAAGTAGGAGATATTTTCCATAGCATGCCAAATTGTGATATTACTATCATGATTCAATTGTGTAGTTTTATAAGTCAAACTCATTGAACCATGTTTCATGAGTATTGGTTCACAAGAACATGTCTCTCATGATAGTGAAAGGTCCACTTAACACTCATTGTATCTAGGTGATTCTTATAGAGGTGAAGCACTATGCCTTCCCAGGAGGTCACCCATCTCAATATTACTCGAGTTCAAGCATGCTTAACCATAGAGTTTTCCCCAATTTTAAGCCCACTTAGCTTACAAACCCATTTTCAAAACCTTCAACAAGTGTTTTACCTTACATACCATTCATTATAGAGCCCCTTTAGCTTATAAATTGATAACTAGGCGGTATTTTCCATAGCGTGTCAAATTGTGATATTGCTATTAGGACTCAACCATGTAGTTTTACAAGTCAAACTCATTGACCCATGTTTCATGAGTAGTGGTTGACAAGAACTCATCTCTCATGATAGTGAATGGTCCACTTAGTAGTCATTGCATCTAGGTGATGAGCTCATAGAGGTGAAGCACTGGGCCTTCCTAGAAGGTCACCTATCCCAATACTACTCCAACTCAAGCATGCTTAACCATGAAGTTTTCCCCAAGGTTAATCCCCTTAGCTTGCAACCCCATTTATAAAACCTTTAGCAAGTTTTGTCCCTAATGAACCATTCATTATAGATCCCCTTTAGCTTATCAATTGATAAGTAGGAGGTATTTTTCACAACATGTCAAATTGTGATATTCCTATTAGGATTCAACCATGTAGTTTTACGATTCAAACTCATTGAACCATATTTCATGAGTAGTGGTTCACAAGAACCCATCTCTCATGATAGTGAATGGTCCACTTAGTAGTCATTGCATCTAGGTGATGCTCATAGAGGTGAAGCACTGGGCCTTCCTAGAAGGTCACCTATCCCAATACTACTCCAACTCAAGCATGCTTAACCATGAAGTTTTTCCCAAGGTTAAGCCCACTTAGCTTACAACCCCATTTATAAAACCTTTAGCAAGTGTTGTTCCTAATCAACCATTTATTATAGATTCCCTTTAGCTTATCAATTGATAAGTAGGAGGTATTTTCCACAGCATGTCAAATTGTGATATTGCTATTAGGATTCAACTGTGTAGTTTTATGAGTCAAACTCATTGAACCATATTTCATGAGTAGTGTTTCACAAGAACCCATCTCTCATGATAGTGAATCTTCCACTTAACACTCATTGCATCTAGGTGATTCTCACAGAGGTGAAGCATTGGGCCTTCTTGGGAGGTCACACAACCTAGTACTACTCCAGCTCAAGCATGCTTAACCATTGAGTTTTCCCAAAGGTTAAGCTCACTTAGCTTGGAAACCCATTTGTAGAACCTTCAACAAGTGTTGTGCTTGATGAACCATTCATTATAGAGCCCCTTTAGCTCATCAATTGATAAATAGGAGGTATTTTCCACAACGTGTCAAATTGTGATATTGCTATCAGAATTCAACCATGTAGTTTTACAAGTCAAACTCATTGACCCATGTTTCATGAGTAGTAGTTCTCAAGAACCCATCTCTCATGATAGTGAATTATCCAATTAGCACTCATTGCATCTAGGTGATTCTCACAGAGGTGAAGCATTGGGCCTTCTTGGGAGGTCACCCATCCCAATACTACTCTAGCTCAAGCACGCTTAACCATAGATTTTCCCCAAGGTTAAGCCCACTTAGCTTATAACCCCATTTGTGAAACCTTCAACAAGTGTTGTGCCTTATGAACCATTCATTATAGAACCCCTTTAGCTCATTAATTGATAAGTAGGAGGTATTTTCCATAGTGTGTCAAATTGTGATATTGCTATAAGGATTGAACCATGTATTTTTACAATTCAAACTCATTGACCCATGTTTCATGAGTAGTGGTTCACAAGAACCCATCTCTCATGATAGTGAATGTTCCACTTAGCACTCATTGCATCTAGGTGATGCTCACAAAGGTGAAGCACTGGGCCTTCCTAGGAGGTCACCTGGATCCCAATACTACTCTAGCTCAATCACACTTAAGCATAGAGTTTTCCCCAAGGTTAAGCCCACTTAGCTTGCAACCCCACTTGCAAAACCTTATATTTGTTTCTATACTTTTATTCTACGAACTTTATCTCCCTATCAAATTTTGAGATGTGACTTCTTTCCATCCAGTTTTAAAAATATATGTAATATCATTTTATAATTAATAATCTGATTATTTATTCATAGAAAACAAAAAATAATTATATTTTAATTTAAATTATAAAATAAAATAATTTTTTGAATGTCATTGATTATTCCTTTAAAGAAAAAACACACATTTTTCAATATAAACAAATATATGTAAACATTCTTTAAAAAAAATCAAAAAATAATTATTCTTTATAACTAATAGATAACAGAATTCTAAACCTAAATAATTAGTCACAATTCTCAAATAAAATATATAAATGAAAGATTCTACACAACTTATACCATATCTCAAACAAATTATATGATCTTGATCTCGATGCTGTGATTATTAGCTTCCATTTTATTCTAATCTTCCCCACATTCCTTTAACCTCTCCTCCAACTCACAACTCGCCTGCTTCAAGACGTTGCATACCTCCCTCCTCCAATGCGAACAACTCTTCCAAAAAAGGGAAGGTGATGAATAAGTAGCCTAACCAGCTTAGGAAATCCCCCACTCTTTCCAAACTTCTTTCGAAATCATTTGAATCTCGGATCCCAACCAAGTTTATGGTGGAAATGATAACTGCCCGGCTTGATGGCTATTGTTATGACCAGGCTGAATCCTCTTAAGATATGATGTCCCTCCTCATTATTTTTAAGGGAGACACGTTCATGGCATCTTCCAGATCAAATATGGATTTTAGAAAGTTTTTAGTAATGCTGTGTAAAGTCTTTGAAAAATATTTAATGGCAATAATAAGAAGTGGGATAGAGGTGATGCTTATGACCTGATTTAATGCCTGTTAAAAGTTGTCCTTCCTGCAAGGAAACCGATTCATGCATCTTTCTCATCGAACATGGATTCTAGAAAGATTCTGGTGATGCTCTGTAAAGTTTTTGACAAATATTTAATGTCAAAAATAACAAGTGAGATCTGACGGCTGCCGTCTAGGACCAGAGACTTCCTTAGAATATTAAAAAGGGATTTACTAGCGTGAGATCTGATCTCAATGTTCCCGGGCTTTGGCTGCCAATAGTAGTTGTATTTAATCTTGGAGGAATAAAATTTGAAATTCACATAATACTAGTACTTTACTTGCACCTAAATGAGGTTCAAGGATTTTACTGATAGAAAATGGTATGTATGTTAATATGTTAGAGAGTATGTGTTTGTGCATGGAAGTGCTACAAATTCTAGTTGTATGTGGTAAGATTAAACAATAAATAATAAGTGTTAAATAATAGAATGAAATAAACTTAGACAAATCTTTTTTTTTCTTAAAGAAATACAAATGAAAAGAGAAAGTTGTCATCAAATTGACAAAAAACACTGCAAATGAAAATATAATGTTCCCATCCAATTTTAAAATCAATATTTATCTGGATTTTATGTGATAAGTGAGATTTTGGAGGCTTTTACTATTAAACAACAGTTGGTTTACCATTAAGCAATAGATAAAACTTGTTTTTTGATGACTCAACAATGGTTTGCAGGTGTGAGACTTGTTTGAAGCTCAAATCTCACACTATATGTAGCCTTTTGGCTAATTAATTAAACAATACAATTACTATATTACTTTCTTATAATGTTTTAAACTCACAAGAATTTTTAATATAATTTAGGTAAAATATGTATTAAAATAGTAGTGGTTTATAAAGTAAATCAATTTTGTAAGGAAGTAAAAGTGTTAAAATGTTTCTTATGTTAATATTAATAGAAATGATATGGAAATTTTAATTTAAATATTGTAGAGATATAAGAAACATATGGAATAACACAACAAAATAACAATAAAACATAATACTATGATTTATGTGGAGAAAATCCTTTAGGGAGAAAAACCCCACATTCCAAAACATACACAATGTATTATCAAATCTTAAAATAGAGTACAATACACTTGCAATGCGGGTTCTTATAGGATATTTTACCTAAACTAAATCTTTGCAAAATTTCAACAACATTCTGGTAGCATATAGACTTGCAAACTAAACTCTCTCTCAAATGACTATCTAAAAGTGCCAACATGAATAAAATTATATTTAATAAGAAAACCTTCAAGAAGTGAGGTTCCATTTTAGAAGATGTCAATTAAAATATAATGAAACTCATCATTAACATCATAAGTATCTTGAGCACCAACTTGTCCCTATCCCCATGCAATATGCTTCTCAAAATAGCTAATGTACCCCTATCATAAAAAATGTATTCATGGTTCTTACTATTTTTATCACACAAAGTTGAGACAATATTATATAACATTCTCCCACTTGCGCAACACCTTGCAAGAGCCATTAAAAATATAGGTAACTAGTTGTTGGGGCTAAGAGGCCCATTGATTCTATACACTATTTTAATTTATTTGTGTTCATGGGATTTGTTGATGCATCTATAATATTTTCCAAAGTTTTTATCTTCTCTAACTCCACCTTACCATCATCAACCATATCTCTCTTGAAGTGATGTTGTACATCAATGTAGTTAGTCCTAGCATGAAATGTAGGTTATTTTCCATACAAATTGCACTCTAACTATCATAATTAACTATCACTACAACCTATTTGAACTCTATATCTAAACATAATATTTTAATCGAATTCACTTCTTTACAAGCATGGGTGGCTACCATGTATTTTCCCTCCATAGTGGACAAACCAAGCACAAACTAATGTTTAATCATTCAATTGATTACACCACCAAACAAAGTAAACACATATACATTGGTGAATATTTTTCTATCAACATCACCAAGTTATTTCAAATCCACATAGCCTTTAATATATAGGGAATGTTGGTCTCCTGATCCATGAAACCATATATAGTACTTTGAGGTACCCCACAAGTCTTTGAATACTCTTTTTACTACATCTGAATGTGATCTTCCTAGATTAGACATGTATTTTGAAAGAATTCCCACTACTTGGGTGATGTTTGGTCTTGTATAAACCATAACATAAATAAGGCTACCAACTACACTCTAATATGGTACTTGAATCATGTCTTCAATATACAATTGGGATGTCAAATGGTGTGAGATAGACAACTTTTATTTCATCGTAATAGGGAAACATAAGAATCTAAATTCCTATATATCTAATATTTTTATAATAGTATCCACATACTTACTCTAGCCTAGCCATAGATTTTTATTTTTTCCACCTTTTCTAATCTCCATTCCTAGAATGTGTCTTTCCACACCAAGGTCCTTCATTTCTTTTTTTTTTTAGAGTTAAGATTTTAATCATGCAATCAAACCCTTTTCTTTACCAATAAACATGTAAACATCATTCAAGACAATAACCAGGAAATGATCACCAAAATATTTGAAATACACATAGTGATTAGCTTTCAATTGCATAAATCCTAAACACAACACATATTTATCAAATTGTTGGTACTACATCCTAGGAATATGTTTTAAACCATATATTAATTTTCTTAACTTATAGATCAAATAATTGTTATCGTTCACCACATAGTACAATGGTTTTGTCATGTAAATTTATTCCTATAGATCATCATGAAGGAATGTTCTTTTCACATCATTTTCTTGATTTCTAGATCATAATCTATTGTGAGAAAAATAAAAAATGAATGGATATCATTTTAGACAGGATAAAAAATCTCACTACAATCTACCCCCTCAACTTGAGAGTAACCCTTCACAACCAACCATGATTTATACTTCTCAATTTTCTATTGTTTGAATCCATTTTCTCTTTGAACATCCATTTGCAACCAATGGTCTTCCATCCTTTGGGCAATGGCACAATATTTTTAAGAGTTGTCATCCCTTCACCCATGGATATTTTCAAGGAATCTATATCATTCATACCAAGATCCTCTTGTACTAATTTTCATTCATCAATGCTAGTATTAAAATAAAATATACATCTCCAACCATTTGGGAAACCTAAGCAAGAGGTGGGACTAGTAGGATACATCATACCTCGACTAGTTAAAATGACCATTGGTTTCTTAAACATGGAGTAGGATGAGAATGAAAAATATCTCCAATCCATTTAAGGAAACCCAAATCAAATGGATAAACCCTCAAAAGAGGTTACTCAATTAGGATGTACAAGCCATTAACCAACAAGAATGATTATTGGTCCTAGTTTTTTAAAGGTATGCTTCCCAATGAAAAATATAGAATAAATTCTAATCAAGGAAACCAATCAACTAGGTTTCAACATGAGAGGGTTTGGTTGGCACATGGTAATAAATTTTGTATATAAATTTTCCTATAAAATGTTCAGAAGTTCCCATTGTTTGGTAAATTAAGTACATGTGTATAGAGAACACAAACTCATTGGAAGGACACCATCATATGGGAGGGTCTATTGAATAATTCCTAAACTCATGGTTTAGTCTTGTCTTAATACTATATTCAATGTTTATCACTAGTGTCTAGATATTGAGATCCAACAAAAGGTATATCCAAGAACCATACTCAAGAAATCATCTTAGATAGCCTAATAGGTGTAGCATTGTGTAGAGTAGGGGGATTCATCACCCTCGAGGATCCAGGGCATGGAAGAGGCCTAAGGAATGAAATACCCTAAACTACCTTAGATTGTTTGACAGGTTAGAGAAAATAGAGAATTATTTCCCTTTTTCTAATGATAGGTGTTTTTAGAATTGGGTGAGTTGGCCACAAAGGTTTCATACTAGGAAAACTAAACAACTCACTTCCTTAGTACATAAGTGTAAGCACCAGACTCCAACATGCCGCATAGGCATCTCAGGGATTTCTTGGCATCATGTATGGATAGAAGGTATGATAAACAATCTAAAACACACAGGGCCTACTTTTGACCTGAATATTTAGGTTTACAGTTTTAACAAAAAATACAAAAATAAACAATATGACAAGAAGAATCCTAAAAATATATTCTAATAGAAAAAATGACAAGGAAAGAGTAGGAAAGATA